>CAAKHG010022481.1:86632-109863 GCA_901007715.1 Dactylopterus volitans
CGTGAGGGGGTGAGAGGGTGTGTGAGTGTGTGTGTGTGTGTGTGTGTGTGTGTGTGTGTGTGTGTGTGTGTGTGTGTGTGTGTGTGTGTGTGTGTGTGTGTGTGGGCAGCTTCGGATTCTCATGTTTACCAGAGCACATTTGTTTTAGGGTGCCTTTATTTTCTCTGCAGGTGTCTGTGCTTTAATTATGATATGGATTTCATAATCGCGTTTGCCTGCGCTATCGAGAGCGTATTTCATTGGCAAATTAAATGTTTCGTGTTCAATCACCATTGGCAGAGAACAACATTTTGTCTTTTCCTACTCACAAGGGTGTGTCAAAGTGCCCTTGAACAAAACAAAGAAACTTGCTTACTCAGCACTGGTAAAAAAAAAATCATCTATTAACCTGCCATTTCGGTGGAAATCTATTCGATCAGATTATTGCTGCCATTTGTAAGGCAAAGATTAGGCATAACTTGCAGTTTGTATTGTTGGCTGCACTGCTAAACGTCTCTGCACGGCGCGGCGCCGGCGGCAGCCATGGCTGGAGGCGCTTTGCTCTTAGGCTGTCGGTCCATCCGTCCGTCCGCCCTTCCATCCGTTCATCTGTCCCATCCTCATAAACAGGATCGCTCCGGAATGCCTGGAGGAATTTTAGTTTCGTCTGGCGCAAACCATCCACTTGGACTCAAGAGTGAACCGATCAGATTATGATGAAAGACTGAGGTTCACAAAATGAGTTATAGATGCGGTTCTTTTTCATTCATAACTGCATTTCCTTTTGGTTCCAGTTTGGGTTTTTTTTACATTTGAATTTAGTGTGCAATTCATATTGAAATTGTGCAGTTTTAATAGTTTTGTCTGCAGTATTGTTGTCAGCATGTATTAACGTATAGAGGGCCTCAGAAACAAGAAGATCTTGTGTAAAAGCTCGCAGATGAAAGGCTTCTAATTAGAAACTCAGTCTTCTTGAAACAAACGGGGCTTTTTGTTGTCTTTGAGAATCATGCGCTGTAAAACACAGGAAACACCAAATCAGCACATCTCTACCAAGGAGAACACAAGCACGCGTGTCTTTCAAGTGCTTAAAATTGCGTGAAAATATTGTTTTCACACCATGACATGTCATTTCTGATCTCCCGAGGCAGCTGTATTCTAATGCGGAGGTATAAGATTTCAGTCCCACTTGGGAACTTGCAAGACTCCGACCCGTGACTCAGACCAATCAACATCCTATACGCGGTTCCTAAAGGAATAATGCCGCTGCAGTTGTGGGTTTTATCTTAAATGGAGAGCATTTCTGTCATTACAAGAGGAGCGAGTAACAGCGCTGAAGATGTCTCTCCAATGGTTCGTTCAATCACCTGCCAGGTTTTATCTTAAAGTGGCCACCCTTTTCCACCCAGTTCCAGAGACCGACTCTCCATATGAACCATCTGGTGCGTCAGGGTGCGCAATTTCTTACTTCCCTTTGAGGTGGATTCTACAGCTGGTGTCATGGCTCGTACTCACACACACACCACACACCGCAAAGTCAAAGAAACACCGCAACGCAGCTAATTAGCGCTTGGCGGTTAATTTCTTTGACAAGTAACCTTCCCAAGCGCCCGCCGTGACCCATACGTCTTCATCCCTGTCTTCATGTTTTCCGGCTGACCAGCCGGCCACCTCGGGATGCATTACTTTCCTTTAGCTGACCGAGGCTTCATGATAGCAGCCGGTAAATAAACCGATGGAGACCAACAAAAAAGTGAGAAACAGTATTAGCTCAAGGCCCAACAAGCATCCTGGCCAAAACGTGTTCATTAATATTACATCCATCTACAAAGAGAGAGAGAGAGAAAGCGAGAGAGAGAGAGAGAAAGGCCGACAGACAGAGACGCAAAGTAGCCTTAGACCACTGAAGAAGAGCGGAGGTACATAATTGTCCTCCATGCATAATCAAAGATGCCTATTCACTGCCGAGAGCTTTGGTTCAGTGTTAGGGCATGCTGGTGCTGACGGGCTTTGAATGAATGAATGATTAGGACAATTTTCTTTTTTTTTTTTTGGTTGAAAACTCAGATTTGGGCTGTCATTATGCTGAAAAACTAAAGAACACCAGATGTGTTTGCTGATCAGACAACAATGATCACACTCTCACTCAAGGTTATGTCAGTACTTTCCAGTACATGTCCAACTCTTATTCCATTTTTCTGTAAAAAGTGTGTTTATGGTTTGTTTCAGTTAGTTTTTTATTAGTTTTAATATTAATCCCGTTTTTGGGAGGGCCAAGATGCAAAAACGAGGTGAGAAAAAGTACACTGGTTTTAAAAAAATAAATAAATGAAAAATAAAAAAAATCAATGGTTGTTAATTTAGAAACGATCAAACGTGTCAGACTGTTCCATTCGAGCAACAACAACAAGAACACATAAATGTCGCCATAGGCGCAGCTGTGTTAACAGTCCACAAAGGTGCAAAATGTGTGTAGTTCTTCACAATGTATGTAGCTGAGAGGCAGTGTGGTAAAAATCAATGAGCAAATCATTGCGAACAAATCAATCAATAAATTTGCTACAATGAAAGGCATGTACGCGCGCGTGTGTGTGTGAAGGTAGTGTGTTAAAAATCAATGAGCAAATCATTTTTAACTGATCACTTTAAGTTTGCCACAATGACAAACGCGCGTGCGCGCGCGCGCGCGTGCGTGCGTGCGTGTGTGTGTGTGTGTGTGTGTGTGTGTGTGTGTGTGTGTGTGTGTGTGTGTGTGTGTGTGTCACCCTGGCTATGACAGAGACAAGTACATTGTGACCTTTACACAGAGCATCAGCTGATCAGACGGACCTTCATAACAGACCCCAGGAATGGAAAATATGCCCTTTAACACTTCATAATAATTGATCCAGTCATGCCCGCCTCTAAATTCATGCCATAATTATCGATATTTACTTCGGGCTGAATGACAAAAGAGAAATCCAGGCGATAGGAGGCGACGCGTTGTGTGAGTAATGATTTGTGGCCTGTGATTACACAAGCAGTGATAATTACTGCGACCCCGGAGGGTTCCCGCGGACCGGCGCTCTCAGGGCTCGGCGGCGTAACCTCTCTGACTCCCCTGCTTAGTGCGCGAATTAAGAATCACTGTGACAGACTCGCTGGGGAATTCGCCCCTCGAATGGAGATGGACAGTATAAACAAAACCACATTAAAAACAGCCAATAACCTCGCCGCGAGCGACGGTCTTGCTCTCTCATGTGTTTACTCTTCCTCTCACATTTCCTTATTTGACTTCACATTCCCTCCGCGTCCTCACGCTACTTCGCTGCCGCCCTTCCTCCTTCCCTCGTCCTCTTACTCACAAGGCTCCCTCGCCAATTACGCTGCAAAATTATGAGCTTTTGAATCACTGCGTCCAGTTGTTAATGTGGAATACTGACTCACAGCTTGAGGACGAGACCCCGCCTTGGGCCTCGCTATCCAGTAAAGGTCACCAGAAGCATGATGGCAAATTAACTACCTCAGGTTTATTGCAGTCAACAGTTTGCATAAGCTGCAGCCAGAAGTAACCTTTCTGTGGCCGCCGAGATACAGTTTACAGTCAGGCTGTAACCATCCCGTGGTATTTGCAGAGCTGTGAAGGGCACTGGTGCATGATAAGACTGGCCACTAGGCCTTCTTAGATCTCAAGCCTGTGCCGTTTTGGTGAGCGGAGGAGCAGAAGGGCTATTAAAGGGGAACTCTGGTGGTTTTTTGATGGGTCAAAACGGGAGAGAACAGAATTCATTTCATTCCATTCAATACTGAGCGGGAACGCGTTCACTGTCCAACCGTGAATCGACTCCAGTTGATCAGTTAACCCTTTAAGGCCCACAAGCTGTTCCAGTTCCTCTAATAATGCTTGTATAACATCAACCCTGCAATGCACAATCTTGAAATACACACCATTCTGTCAGGACAACCTGGGCTACCATAATGTCTGTAATGTAAACCAATCAGACATAACGTTATGACCCCCTGCCTCATATTGCGTAGGTCCCCGTTTTGCCACGAAAAGACGCCCTGCCCCATTGAGGCCTTGACTCAACTAGACGTCTGAAGGTGTGCTGTGGTATGTGGCAGCAAGATGTGGGCATCAGATCCTTTAAGTCCTGTAAGTTGTGAGGTGGGGCCCTCCATGGATGAGACTTGGTTGTCCAGCACGTCCCACAGATGCTGGATTGGACTGAGATCTGGGGAATTTGGAGGCAGAGTCAATGCCTTGAACTGGTTGTTGTGTTCCTCAAACAATTCCTGAGGCATTGTTGCTTTGTGGCAGGGAGCATTATCCTGCTGAAAGAGGCCACTGCCATCAGGGAATTCCATGAAAGGGTGAACACGGTCTGCAACAATGCTTAGGTAGGTGCTACCTGTCAAAGGAACATCCGCGTGAATGGCAGGACCTATTCTTTCCCAGCAGAACACTACCCAAAGCATCACCCATATTGTATCCTGGTGCCATGTGTTCCCCAGGAAAGACACACACATGCACCCAGCCATCCACGTGATATAAAATAATCCGACCAGGCCATTGTCGGTGCTTTCAGCGGTGGACAGGGGTCAGCATGGGCACCCTGACTGGTCTGCAGCTATGCAGCCACATACAAAACAACAGGCATGAACTGTGTATTCTGACACCTTTCCGTCAGAACCTGCATCCACTTTTTCAGTAATTTGAGCTCCAGTAGCTCGTCTGTGTGATCAGACCACATGGGCCGGCCTTCACTCCCCACATGCATCGATGACTCTGTTGCCGGCTCACCACATTTCCTTCCTTGTACCAGTTTTGATAGGTCTTGACCACTACAGACCAGGGACATCCTAAAAGGGCCGCAGTCCCGGAGATGTTCTGACCCAGTCCGCTAGCATCTCAATTTAGGGCTCATCAAGGTCAAACAAATCCTTACGCTCACCTGTTTTTTTTTTTTGTTTTTTTTCCAGCTTCTAACACATTATCTTTGAGGACAAAATGTTCACTTGCTGCCTAACATATCCAACCCACTGACAGGTGCCATGGTAACCAGATAATAAGTAATCTTCACTTCACATGTCAGTGGTCACAAGTGGTTATGGCTGATTGGTGTATGAATAAATTATGGATCCATAAAGACAAAAGTAAGAATAAAAAAAAGATTGAATCGCGCAGATTTTCCTTGGAATAACACAGAACAATAATGAATAAGCTACTTTGGTGCCTCAATCTGTTCTTCCAGGGGATTCAAAAGGTAAAAAAAAAATTAAAAAAATCAGCCATTCAACCTTCTTCAGAAAAACTCATTAAACCGTTTTTTCGAGGTATGCAAGTTTGAGGTGAAATCTATTCATTATTCCTCTCGGCACTGCATTTATCCTGTAGGATTTCATCTATTTGACAGCCAGTAATCCTCCTGGTCAGAAGTGTTTTCATCCATGTGTAGTTAGCATCAGCGGGAGTAGCTCCAGCTTCAGCCTGACCTTTGCCTGGGAAAGTGTCACTGTGCCAATTTGTCGCCATATTTATAAGATGTGCGAACCTGAACTGTATTAGAATACCATTAACCTACAGCCTTAGCCCTCTCATGTTCTTACTTCCTGCAACAACGTTCAGCGCATTGCTCCTGTTAAAGGCATGCGCAGGTCTCTCTGTGCAGGGATCCTTCCGCTAATGTTGCCAGACATTTATAACAACAAGCTGGGCCTGCGGCGGCTAAGACGAGACGGACTTTGACATTGTTCTCCTGTTCAGTATTGGAACATCCTCAAAAACGTTTGTAGCGTTTCAATTATTCATTTAGGCCCAAACAAATGGGGGTAGACAGGGCCCATAACAAGATATCCACATGCTTAACTGCACGCCTAACTGAATATACGATGATTAAAGAAAAACATCTGGTACATCATCCTGATTATTTTTGTGGCGCTTTTTTTTTTTGTTGCACGAGCGTACTTATCTCAAAAGCCTTGAATCCTTAAAACTCAGCTCTCCTCTTTTATCTTTGTCTCCTCCTTTGTCACTGTTGCAGATTTAATTAAGGAAATCAGTGCGAGACTCTGACTTCTACCTGCACTGACCTCTTTACCGAAGGTGTCCCGAACATTTTGCATATTCTTTGTACATTTGATTAAGACACCAAACCGCCTGCTCGCCTGGTGAAAGTAACTTCAGATAAGGGTTCAGTTGTCTGGGTCAGGAGAGAATAAGGTGCACGCTCTGCTGAGCAAACATGGCGACCCAACATCCATTGCAGCTGCTGAGGGAGAGGAAGTAGCTGGCTGCTGTGTGTCTCGGAGGAGAAACTGACAAGCTCCATACGCAGAGGGAGGGGTTGCCTTCAATAGATAGCAGCCAGTTTGGAGTGCATTTTTGACCTTGACGACTCCTCTTAGCTGCTTCACACATGACTATTAGCCTGTAGCCTTGGTAGCAAAGTAAGAGGTGGTAAACAAGTTGCAAAAACATTACTTAAAACTGGAGCAGGGGTTGGTAAAAAGAAAAAAAAAATGAATAAAAAAGAGGATCTTTTAGGGTGGATTAGCCAGAGGCAGCGTGTTTGTGTACCAATGCAGTCCTACATAATGTAATTAGAACGCCTTTACACACAGTAAAGCGCCTTGGTTTTTCGGAGCCCAGCATGCTAAAACACACCTACAGGAAGTGGCTCCTGGCGGCTGATGAGTTCTCTGAGTGCTTGAGTCGAAAAGTGTGTCACCGCTTTTCTCCGTGGCGTACCTGTGTGACAGAATTATTAATGAGCCGTGTCCGTGTTTGTGCACCTCATCTAACGGGGGGTGGGGGGTGAAAGGGGAGGGGGGCGATGGGCTGCCGTCATTACTTTGAGTTGTGGGAGCCGTCGCGTCACATGAAATTTGCGCCGCGGACGGAGATGAGCGCTCGTTATGACAAAAGGAGAAATTCATCAAGTGTTCATTTGGATTGAGATGATGGGTCAAGACAGAGTCAGTCTCATCTCCTCATGTAGGGATCAAACGTCATGCTGAAATCAGGAGTTTGTGTGCGTGCGTGTGTGTGTGTGTGTGCGCGCGCAGGTTTGTGTGTGTAAAGAGGTGGCTTTTCACTCTGCGGTCACTGAGCGCCACGCTGTGGTTCACAGCAGTCATTACCGCCGATGAGGCAGCGCCAGCGTGCTCCGGGTCGCAATCATGTCTCAGCATTTCCCTCCCAAATTATCATTTTGCCGGGTGGGTTCGTTTCTGTGCGTTTCCTTGAGTGCTGTCAGCTGTTAAGATGCAAAAGCTGTGGGGCAAAGCTGCAGTTAAACTGCACAGGGAGGCCCAACTTTTGCGGCAGCAAAATCTCCCTGCCTGTAAATTAGGATCATTGCTGAAAAATGTTTTGTCAAGTTTTCTGTGTCTGTGGGGACTTTAGATGACATCTGCGACAGTTAAATGAGGAAAGCCCGATCCCGAGCTGGCAGATTGTCAGCTCGTCAGGCTGAGGGTTAGATTGCCATCACCTGCCGCCCTTACGGCAAACCAACACCATCTCGGTAAAATTAGAAAACAAGAGGCCTGTTTGCAGTGCGGCCAAAAACTCCTCAGCGAAATAACATTGATATATATTTTTCTAACGATATGTCAACACTATGGGTAAGTTAAGCAAAATATCAGGGTTTGGCTATCTTAATTCATTAAGTGTTGGCGCTCTTTGTTGTCATAGTAGTTAAGACATTGTGAAGGTCAGGTTAGATTGTCGCGGTCATGCTGCGTGCAAGGACACTCTTGTGAAACTCACTGTCGGTCCCTCGCTTGTTTGACCCAAACACTGGCCCAGTCCTCCTCCTGTGGAATGTAAAACAAGACATTATCGGATTAGGGACTTTTCAATGGAATGAAAATATCTTGCATTTAGACTCAGAGTGCTGTTAAGTTGGGAGCGTCTGGTTTTTTTGGGGGACGTGGCCGCTCAAACCGGCCTTGAGAGAGACCCAGAACCCAGCTGCTGCTGCCAGTGCTCACGCCGTTAAATAAGACCCGGCACATTCAAATGGTCGTCATGATGCCTTGACACGAGGTTATTTGCCCCGCCAGTTATCACACAGCTTTTATTTATTGACTGCTCAGACACTCTTTGAAAAGGATTTTTTTTTTCTCTCAAGACCGCGTGCTCTCAACACAAAACATCCAACCGCCAAACCAGCGAGACATTGTCTCGCAAAAGCAAATATTGGCGTTTCTGCTGCAACACAGTCCCCACAAGCCACCGCTCCGAGTGAGCGCGCGAAGCAACCAGCCTCACGCCGTCAGTGCAAAATGAAACACGGCGGCGCACGCAGACACGCACGGACGCAAGTCAGATGTGTCGAGCGTGGAAGGGTACAGCCGATAACGTGCATCCAGCTTGGCACTCTTGAGAATTCACCCGGATCCTGCCAAAATCTGTCGATTTTAATCCAGCGGTCGCCGACGTTACATAACTGGTCTACATTGTCCCGTAAAGATCTTAATTTCATTCATCGCTTGGCATGGCTGCCTTCTTTGGTCGCGTGTCAGACGTCACAGCGCTGTTTATCTCAGATGGGACGCAGAAACGGAGTGAAATCCATCAGCGCCGCTTCTCTCACTTCGGTTAAAATCATCCCATAGGCAATGGTTTAGTCATTTGTGGCTCCATTACATCCAGGAGACATTATTGTCTGTGTATTGGATTTTTCTAACCTCCGCTGCCCTTTGTGGTTCATATTATCTCCGCTGACTGGGTGACTGGCCGCGCCACTCATAGCGCCTCTGCTGAATTGGATTTGCGGACCATAATGCCTGTATGAATAGCAATTGCGAACAGTTCGAGATTTAAATATTTCTTAATGTGATTCTTCGCTCCCCGCTGACCCTGGCAGATGGAGGAGAGGGCGGGAGGGGGGAGAGGGAAGTCGACAAAAACAAAGTGACTGGAGGAAGTGAGTGAGAATAAGGCGAAGGAGGGAAGCAGGCAGGAGGCGGATTAGAGCTTAAAACAAATAAGGTCTTACAGCAGCAGGTCAGTAGATGTGATGTCACCCAAATAGACAGACACTTGATTCATGTGCTTCATTTCTGAAGGTGAACTTCCACACTGCAGAATTTAAACGTCCCATCAGCAAATCACTCACTGACAAATCATGTATTTTTTTTTTTCCCCCGTATGCCATTGTCTTTGGCCCAAGGCATGCTGGGATGCTCCAATCTTGCATGAGGTGAAATGAGCTGATGGGGGGGCTGTCGGGGAGGTGAGGTGAGAGGAGGAGCGGGCTCTGGGGAGGCGGTTGAATTTTTTTTATTTTTTCCCCTCATAACTGAAAGAAACAAAGCCAGGAAATTCCTCACCAAAGCTAAATCCAGCCATGGAGCTGAATTAGCGCCGTGGCTGGATGAAAGTACGGTTTAATCAGCCGCGTATGAAAACGCACCCATGCATTTATAATCACCAGGGCTGCTTTCATTAAGTCCATCTCATTATTCACTCAGCTGTTGGGATTATTTATTTAATATCAGCGCGCTCCCTCCGATGCTCGACTAATGAAGAAATTCCACTGCAATGTAGAAATAATGTGAGGCACCGCTGAGGTTCATCTTCCCTCTCAGTCGGAAACATCCGCTGCTGCACTTCCCCACTCCCTCCACCAGAGTGTGCAATTACGCCTCTCAGGTTCGGCCTCCGCTGACTCTGCTCACTTTGGTTCGAAACCTGTTGAGGTGATACCTCAGTGTTCTCTCTCCAGAACACATGCATGCTTTCACCTTGTTGTCGCATGAGGCACCCGACAGTATTAATTCCCCTCAATTAATCTAATCTGCAGGAGCGCGAGGAGCGTGGAAAGTGAGAAGTGCGCGAGAACTGACACTGTGGCGATGATTTGAGAAGCTTTGTTCATTGTGCATAATCCAAATGAGCAGAATGATCTAGATCCTCCGAGCCCTCGGAGCCTGAAGCGGTTTGGGGTTGTTTTTTTTTCTTTCTCTCCTCCGTTATTTGAATTTTTCTTTATAACCCTTCATAGCGTTTGGCTCGAGACACACAATTACAGTGGCGGTGGGACTGCAACATGCTGTATAATCATGCGCAAGTGCCAGAATCACTGTGCTGATTGTTTGTAGCAGACGGCTAATTTATATTTGTCTACAGGAAGCTTATTCTTATTCCGTCTGTCCTTCCCACTCTTGTGATTGCGATATATAAAACAGTGTTACAATAAAAATGCATCTGAATAGAGGTATTCGGCATGAGAACAATTTTTTTTCTTCCTTTTAATGCCTCAATTAAAACCACTAAAAATGCATTTCAACTCGACAGTTCCATAATGTCGTTTTTTTTGGGGGGGGGGTTTTCAGAGAAGACTGATTAATTGTCCAAAGCTTTGCTCCCGCTAATCCAAACAAAGGGATCATTGCGGCTTTATAAGCGCAGCGGTTAGTTGACACACTGGGTACGTCCACAGACACTCGCTGCCAAATCGCGGCGCCTGTGTAATGAGCTGAGAGGCTGTAACTCATAGGCCAATGAGATGTGATGGCTTTAGCAGATTTACATCCATCACGTAGAGGAAGATCCCGCGGGCATCCAACGTATCCCTTCATCTCGGCCATAAATGAGGGTCATTTGTTAACAGACAGTGTTCCCCGCGCCAGCCGGGACCGTCTGATGCGGGGGTTCTTGCGGCTGACGCGAGTTCATCTTGAAGGAAGCTATCGCGTGAGGGGTAATGATGTTGAGCGCTGGCGGTCACAGAAACTCCGGGTATATTTCTCTTCATTAAAGGAGCTGCCGGCTGTCGCGCAAATGTATGGAAAGTTCATGCCGGCGGTTACGGGAAATTTAGCCTTGTTGTGCGAAACTCCCAAGCAGCAACGGATAGTCATGCCGACAACCTGACAGCGGCGTGAGCATAGCAGAAGTCTGGCTCACATTTAAAGCGTCTGCGATTAATGCAGCATGACACTCGAAGCCAAACGCAATACTGTCATGTACTGTAAATCTGGGAGGCATCTGTTGATGCCTCTCAGATTTAGGCTTCAAGGATTCAGACTCCATCCACTTTGGTTATGAGTCACTGAATGGAAACATCTAGTCAGACCGAGACACCAACAGGCTCAACAGATTGAAGTCAATCATCCGGCCGCGGAAGCTTTTCCTCTGGCCAACATGTGCGATCGCATGTGTTCTACGTTTGCTTGGTGGGATTTTCAACCTCAGCTGCAGTTTTCTACAATTACAGCTGATGAGGTTTTGCATCTGGATTTTAAAAAAAATGCACAACCATCCTGACGAGACTTCCATTTCCGGGACACTAAACCCTACTCAAAAATGGGCATTTAATGACAAAAAAAATGTGTCTTGAAATGAAAATGTTTCATAAGAGGAGTCCCACTTGGATCAGGGATTTCATCTGATTCAATAAAGGTTTTGCTGTCAATTCTCAGTTGGAACTAAATAAGTCATTCATGAAGAGGAGCGTATGAATTATGGGTAAAATGCCCTAATTTTTCATTCTTTCGGTTCTCTCCTGGCTTCTTTTCCAATCTCGGGGCTGTTGTATTGTCCCTTCCTGGACAGCAGATGTCCCTGCTATCCTGTGAAATGCAGGGGAACGTGTTCTGCAGTGCCGGCAGCTCCCAGCATCCTTTTTTTTTTTTTTTCAACAAATACAACATGAGAAACGGAGGCAAAAAACAGCATCGCAGCGCAATCAAGTATATTTGATCTATATCCCAGCATCTGTAATCAGCAATCACGGCTCTGTGCATTTGGCTCTTTTCTCGAAATTCCCTTTGGAATGTCGAGGGCGAGGGTGGAGAGGGGAGGAGTGATCCCGTCAAAGTAGAGATGAAGAAGAGTGCCTGTCACCCGGGAGCTCGTGAGAGCAGCAGCGGTTTCACAGGAGAGTGATATTGATTAAATCCCTGTTACTTCCGTGCAGTTGGCTCCGGAGTTGTTTGTCTCAACTGCACGATTCATCTCGGCCTCCCGAAAAAAAAAAAGGAAAAAAAACAGTGTTGTTATTCAGCCCACACAACAATAATGTAATATAATCTCGCAAAAATCAAGATCCAGGCCGCTTCCTTATCCCTGTCTCCTTAGCAACACACTCCCCTTTGCAAGTAAGATGAGATGCCGTGTTTCTCAAGTGTGCCCAGAGGTTGTGGAGGGAGTGGAATTTTCTGGGTTTTTTTTTTTTTTCTTTTTTCTTCTTCTCCCTCTCATATGCCAATGTCACAGCGCGCACATGTGGAGTGAGATAATAATCAGACAGTGCTGGTGCATGACAGAGGAGGCCGGCTGAGTGGCTGGCCGCCGCCGCCGCCGCCGTCCTGTCTTGAAGGCTCCAATCGCAGCATAAACAGGCGGGGCGGGTGTCACCTTGAAGGTCAAACGCGGCGCCTGATTTGGTGCTTTTCCACCGGGCGGACGGGGCTCAAATCGACTGCATCACCCTACTCTCTGAATCTGAGCATTTTTATGGAGGGAGGGGGGAGTGGGATTCTTGGAGGACGAGGTGCCGACTCACTTTAGGTTTTAATTCGCGTTCCGCATTTGTGGTTTTTGACGAAAAATGCCCCCCCAACAATCCACTGAGGTGCGGCCTTGCCAAGCTGATTACGTGAAGACTCTTATTTTGAAACGCTTCTCCAGAGGTTTATACGCGGCGAGCTTGCTGAAACTTTATTTTTTTCGATATGTAAAGCGCGTTAGCGTGAATGTCAGGCTTCCAAGCACAGAGAGGCCTGTTTGGCGCCTCGAGAGACAAAAACGGCGCTAAATCTCGTACTTTACGTCAGTCGGTTAACAACCAATTAATTCATGTTCATCCCGCTGCGCTTTTTCCGCAGCGGCCAATCGGACGCGCTTCCCATGGCCTGTTTCCACCGCCCTGATTGGCGTCTCGTTTCATGTCGGAATGAAAAAGCTCCAGCCTCCACAGATTTATCGCGGTAGATCAGCCGCAGACGGGGTTGATCTGACGCAGGCAGGTCGCCATGGCGCCAACTCGTCAACCCGCCCCCGCTTCTCCCCCCCCCCCGCTTTTGGCGTGCGTTTGGCTCCAAGCGGGAGCGTAACTAACAAACCAGGGATCGTGCTGCGTCGAGAGGAGGCTTGAAATTAGCGACTGGGGCCATAAACGCTAACGCATAAACGCAGATCACCATAACACAATTTGACGCCTTTTTTTTTCGCAACCGGTTGGGTCGCCCCCTGCTGGCTGTTAGACGGAGTGCAGTTCTTTATTGGCTTCCATCTCTCATGGAGTCTCATGATAATAATAACCGATGATATGTTATCCAAGCACTGGATCTAATCTTTATAAAGGGAAGTGTCACATGAAACAACAGAGGAGATGTAACAAACTCCATACACTTTATTGTTTTTTGGCTTTTTCCTCATTGTACCATAAGTACCTTATTATCTCCTGTACCTGTGATTGGCCCCCCAGACCCCTCCCTTCTCTCCCCCCGCCTCCCCTTCGCATCCACCCACCCTTCCATCCTCCTCCTCTTCCTCCTCCTCCTCCTCCTCGTGGCGCGATCCTCGCTCGAGAAGTGCCTCCAATCCTCCCGTCTCAAGAGCTCATTTATTCCCCGTCAGAAAGTCTCGCAGCGAGCTCCGGTCCCCCCTCCTCCTTCCTTCCTTCCTTCCTTCCGCCGCCGCCGCCGCCGAAGCCGCCGCTCGTCTCCCCCGCTTCGCGAAAACCCCGGATCTTGCCAGAACGCAAAGCTGGACCCGTACATGATGACCATGTACAAGAGGAAGCGTCGCAACCAGCGATGTGAGTTTACGCAGCGTCGCGGGGTGGATTTGGGTGTGTGTGTGTGTGTGTGTGTGTGTGGAGGTGTGAGGGGGGTGGGGGGGGCTTCGCGGTAACGTCTCGTCTCCACGCCGATGTCGCTCCGCGGCTCCGGGACGGGATGCGAAGCCGCACGTCTTCCCGACGTCCGCTCGCACGAACGCGCGTCGCTGCCAGCCGGATGCGGGCCTGTGGAAGTCGCGCGAGTTTGGCACGGAGCGTGTTTTTTTTTGTTTTGTTTTTTTCTTTTTTCGTTTTTTACGCAGATTCGGCGGTGCCAAAGTTAGATGTTGTGTCTGCCCGTGAGCTCCCATCCCGGCTGAGACGCTGTGACTCGACCCGGAGGGAGCCCGGTGACCCGCCGCGCTCCGGCTGACGGCGTTTGCGCGGCGGTTAGTTGGAGGAGCCTCCGCGCACCTGCTCCGGTGTGCGTGCGTGTGTGTGTGTGTGTTTTAACGCTTAACTTGACCGCGTTGAGCCGTGAAGGTTGGCTGATTATCATGCCAACACATGGAACTTGTCCCGCTGATGCTGCAAACACACACACGCACGCACGCACGCACGCGCACGCAGCAATCAGCCACAACATTAAAACTACTGCATGTTTATCGTAGAATAAACAGCCCTGCAATAAATTCTATATTCAGGAGGATTTTTATGTTGGATTTTTATTAAACCTTTTTGAAGAGAGGTGTTGACATATTTGAATGATTTGATATTGGGGACTGTAATTTGCGATGCAGTGGCTTATACTGAGTGGTGTCCCTAATATTCTGGCACCCCCAATGCACATGACCAAAATATTAGGGGACTTCTCTCATGCCAATATGGCGACATCTCTCTCAAAACACGCTTAGTCAAAATTCCGCATATTTCTCCTAAAGGCGGAGTTTATTGCCGGGCTGTTGCGTTACATTCTATGGTGAACGTGCGGTGGTCATAATGTTATGGCTCATTGGTGTTTACGCAAGGCGTCTCACTGTATCCAGTCACTGATTGCAAGTTGTTAGCTTGGCCCTCGGGCAACTGTGATGATCATTTTCTGCGCTAGCCTGTGACGCGATTGATCGGTTCGCGGATTGAATAACGAGCAGGTTGAGGGATTTTAGGCCCCCCGTTGGCTTTATTACGCAGATTAGCTCATTATAATCTGACGTAATCCGGCAAGTACTGCATGCGCCGTTGCCTGTACTTTTTCAACCACGGACACGCCAAACATTCCCGTTGCCATGTCAACACTCTGCGATTAGCGGCTTGCTAATGCTAACATGCTGTGTATTCAGGAGGTGGCGCTTCGTCACACACTCGGGTGATTTTCTTTGCAGATGAAATGCTGCTTTCTGGCTCAGTTTGATTTTTTTTTTTTTTTTTAAATCTTATTTTGTGCATCACCCAAGCTACAAACACATGGCAGTGTGAAACATGTGTTTCATGCCTACGTTTTTATGCTTTCCGTATATATTTTATGTTGTTGATGATCTGACTTATTGTGTTCAGATTGTTAGATGTTGTTAACGTTATCATGAATCCCGCTTATGTTTTCACTTTGTAAACGCTTCGTAAAATTGATTCGGAAAGGTGCTACATAAACAAAGTTTATTATTGATTATAATTTTGGAGTGTCTCATGTAAAGACACAAAGGGGGAGGAAAACCCAGATTTGCAGGCTGGAACAATGCAGCAGCGAGGGAGATGACATAAAACATACAGACGGTGACTGAAGACGTTGAGCTTTTTAGGGGCCTGTTTGGACACTTAATCTGTCAGCCGTCAGGCCAGAAAGACGACCGGTGGCCGCAGAAGACGGTCGTACATTTGCTTTACGTGAAGACTTGGTGCGCGGCATGAGATCAACAACTTCATCGGGCCCCAAGTTCCAGGAGACGGATGGTTTCTGTCTGTGGGCTGATTGAAAGTTCACTCCTACGACGGTGCTTGTGCAGATTCAGCATGGTTGGAACGGCGCAGCCGACGCATACTGTAAACAGAAAGGAGGTCCGCGTGGGCGGAACGTTTGGGATAGCGAGCACGATTACGCGTTTGCATATTCTGATTAATTGAATCGGGAGACGGGCGCCTCTGCGAGCCTGAGCACGGGCACGGGTATTTGATTTGAGGACCATAAATATTTAAGCTTGTGCGGCTCAGAAGTCTTTGGAGATCAAATGGGGGCCCCAGCTCCGCTGCACCACAGGCATTTGATTTCTGTGCATGTGCGTTCAGTGTTTGTCTGCGCGGAGGCCGCGGAGGTGCGCTGCCTCAACCTCGGCCCAATCACACTTGATCAGACAAAGAAAACTTCCCTCAGACAAACCGCTCGTCGGACTCTCCTCCGCAGCTCCTTCTTCCCCGCCTCGTGTCTGGGCCCGAGCTATTTCAGCAGCAATTTCTGTCATGATTAAAAGGCTGAAGTGCGAGACAAATGAATGTGTCTTTCTGTGCTGCTGATGGTGTGGAAGGAAGGGGTGGGGGTGGGAGTAGGTGGGTGGGTGGGGGGGGGGCACAAAAGGCAGGCTGCCACATCCTCTGTCAGATGTCTTCCATGTATTTGAAACCGTGTGTCAAGGGCAGCTGTGGGAGTGTTTTCTTGCCTTGCGGAGCACACTTCTTTTCAGCTTAGCTTCATTTTGCCCGAAATTCCATGGGAAGGAGCAGCAACGCCATCCTTAGTGGAGTCTCAGCGGGTTCATTTGAATAAATAACAAGCAATTACACCAAATAATTAGTTGCAGATACTTGGCTTCAGATACATTAGCAAAAATTAAAAATTCATCAGTTGTTGTTATCTTTTTTTTGTTTCTTTTTTTCCTTTCTTTTCTTTTTTTTTTTTTTTTTTTTTTTTTGACCAGGACAACTGCATTGCTGCTCCCCGTGTCCAGGAAATGTGATATTATCTGTCATAGAGGACCTAATGAGTCCTCCACCGATGATGAAATAATGTGACAGAGTTGTCACAAGGAGCTGCTCCCCCAGAGTCCTTGGCTCAGTCGCTCGCTCGCTCGCTCGCTCGCTCGCTCGCTCGCTCTCTCGCTCCCACCGGCAGCTCCAGTCGAGGGGCGTGGGGGGCGCAAAGGCTGTTTGGACTCTTGCCAGGAAAAGCGCCAATCAATGTGACATAAAGACGAGCATTCAGTCAGACAGACACGCGCGTGCACGCACGCACACACACATAAATGCACCGGGAGAGAAAAAAGAAAAAAAAAAAAAAAAACCACCAATGCTCCCAAGTAAATGACATCATATTGTCTCCCCGTTGCACTGAGGTTTGTCGAGGCAAAAAAAGAAAAAAACTGCTGCAGTTTTTTTCTTTTTCTTCTTTTTTGTTCTTAATCATGAAGAAGCTGAATATTTAGAGCAACAGGGCTTTGCTGAATGACGTGTATTAATATTGGATCTAATGTGCACAGCCGGATGGATGCGGTGGCGGTGGGGTCTGAAGTGGAGCGAAATTAACATCTGTCAAGTGTCGCGGCGAGCGCGCCGGGATCATCCGATAACCCGGCGCGTGTCAGCGGCTCTCGCTCCTCCCGTCGCGGTTCTCGTCTCCCACGTGCCCCCCGGAAAACCCAGAACGCGGGCTTCGTCAGGCAAGCACAAAATTTCATCACATTTCATGCATATATATATATATATATTTTTAGCCCAACAATATTCCTGTCAGATTCCCTTTCAATCAATAATTCTCTTTTCCTGGTTAAGTTGAAATATAAATGGGATTTTTCTTTTTTCTTTTTTCTTTTTTTTTTTTAAGCGAACATGATGTCAGAGCAAGTCAAACATTTCTGTCGCGCCGCAGGCACTTCGCCAAAGAACCGGCGAGGGCCCGTTTTTTTTTTTGTTTTGTTTTTTTGGCCCCGAGCGACGTCATTGGCTCGAGCCCTGATTATCAACGGTTGTCATGAGTGTTTCCCGCCACATCCCGCCAGCATCAAAGGAGACGTTTGTCTTTGTTCTAAATGTGTTTGCCACTCGCTGCTCGGCTCGGCTTTTTGAGGTGCATCATCGCCGGGGTCTTTGCAGGTTGCACGATACCGGCACCACGCCTTTACCTGTTCGGTGGGTTCCTGAAGGGGGCGGCGGGATTATCGGCTGATCCCCCTTGGACTTTGGTCCAAGCGGCCGCGGAGCGGCACCGAGGCTGGAAGTCGCACTGGAGGGTTTACACGGGAAGAGACGCTCCAGTTTTTCGAAATGGGATGTTCAGCGAGACGTTGTAGTCATTAAAAAAAAAAAAAAAAAGGTGGGGGAGGGAGGCTGCTTCAGTGGAGTCTGGTCTGTTAAGTCGCAGCATGAAAGAGTGTCAGAGTGTCTGTGCTTTTTATTTTTTTATTTTTGAGTCACCGGTGACGGATTTGGAGAAAAATCCTGCGACACGGCAAAGCCATAAAAAGCAAAACAACAGGAAAAACTGATTAATCAAGCGGCAGATCGAGAGGAAACGCATGATCAATGTTTTATTTTTGTGTTGTTGTTGTTTTTTTTTGTTTTCTTAAAGCAGGAATGCAAATAAATCAGAATGGGGATGTTTGGGCAATTAGTTGGACAAAGCAAGCGCCACAGATACATCACTGTGGAACATTGTGATTGATAATAATAATGTACAAGAGCTTTACCTGCCCCCAGCATTAGGATTTTTCTTTTTTCTCCAAACTTTATTTTTCTTTAGTCAGTTCTCTTGATCCCACCCCACTGGCAGCCATGGAATAAGACATGGCTAAGGCACAACTCGCTGGGAAAATCCAAACATCGGCTGGACCGCGTGCTGTTTTGATCATTTTTGCAGATGGTCTCGTTATAGGTCATTAAGAGGGAGCGGCGTTACCTTAAGAATCCTCACACTGAGTTGCGGAGTTCATCTGGGGCCAACACCATCTGCTTATCCTCGGCTTTTAGGGATGCGATTCTCTTTCCCATTCACAGATCAGCCATAATGTTATGACCACTGCGTGTTTACCTCAGGATATCATGCACGTTCAGTTTCTGTTAAATCTGTTTTAACAGGTGTAGACATATTTTGATGTTTGTCACCGTGACTGTAATTTCTGCTTCAAGTGAGCTGTACTGGGTCATTCTAAGGGTGTTCCTAATATTTTGGTCACCCAAATGCATATGAGTGGGATGACCAAAATGTTAGGGACACCTTCCAGTATAAGCTATTGCAGGGATGTCGCATTGTACTCTATTGCAACCGTACAGTGGTCGTAATGATATGGCTGATTGTCACGAAGTTCAGGTTATTCACGGAATCCGGGATGTGACATCGTCGCCTCTTTGAGAGGAGATAGAAAATGTTTAATTTTCAACAAAAGCACAGGCGTATGATGAAATATATATATATAGAGAGAGAGAAAGAGAGTTGCTCTGAATCTTAATTTTGGACTCCTGTTTGTACAATTCAAAATGAACCACATGCGCGTGGGCTTCCGATAACACTGCGGAGCCGAAGCGGCGCGTGTGGAAATCCTCCACCGGCTCGTACGCATTTCTGTCCTCGCCACCATTTCATTGTGCGGCATTCCTTTCGAGAAATGAAACCCCCCTGACAAACGTAAGTGCCTTATTTATTCATATTTATACATGCCAGGATCGGCGGGCTGACATGCTCTCATCATCTCGACCTCAAGCGGGAGTCAGTGACATGAAATAACCCACGCCGTGAATTTTAAGAAACCTGCGACGCAGGCGGATGCGTAAACCGAAAAATTTTTCATTTCAAACGGAAAAATGTGGAGCGCCACATCACCTCACCTTGAACTTTGATTTATGATCCTCCTGAAAAGCCTCGCTTGATGTTTGATCTTCAAAGGTTCCCCCGAACAGCACCTTTGATATGCAGATAGTCCTTCCGTCTCCGTGCGGATCTTTTTCCCGCCTGTAATTAAACAGGCGTCCGCAGCGTTTGCCTGCTGAGACTTGTTGAGATATGGCGGTAAACAAGCTGGGTTTTCTCTTTCTTTCTTTTTCTTTCTTCTGTTTTTTTTTTTTTTTTGCAGGTGCTGAAATTGTCCCAGTTCTCGAGGAAGGGAAAGGTTATTTCGGTTTGAAAGGGTTCCGTGACCCTGATTGAGGTCTTTGTCAGGTGCAGAAAAGCACAGCTCGCGCTAGAAAGAGAAGTGGATCGAGCCGGAAGGCCTTTCAGGAAAAACCCGCCCGGGCGCGGGAGACATCTGCTGTGGAGGTTTTGGGGGGGTATTATGTGGTCAGTTTAGATCTTCAGCACGGCCTTTTTTGGTCTTTGGAGTTTATATGAGCTGCATAAAAAAAAGTGAAATCTGGCTCCGATCTGGAGTTTCAAGACACCCGCCGAGCCTTGCCTGCGGGTCACGATCCCCCCGCGGCGCTGGATATTACATCTTCCCCCTCGGTCCTTCCGCCTCCCTCATAGACCAGAGTTCATGTCAAGCTCAAGATGGCGCGGAGATTAATTTTTACACATCTGAGCCCTTCCCGCCTGCACCTCCCGTCACCTGCTGATTCAGCCCCTTCGCTCTTTTACCTGTCTCTTTGCTCGCGTCCTCCCCGCCGCGCGACAATTTGCATGATTAGTTACTTTGTTCAATTAATTAAGACATCGGGGAGACTGGCGGCAGAGTTTCTCGTTCCACGAAGAGATGATCGACAGCTCCCTCTGCGTCCCTGCGCCCTCCCCGCCGCTCTCGTTCTCTCTCTTCCACTTCCTTTAAAGTTTATCTCATCAGAGAGACGACTGGTGTTTTTTTTTTTTTTCAAGGAGCGAAGGAAATGACAGAAAACCCGACAGAAGGAGGAAAAAAAAAAAAAAAAGGTGACAAATTAGTTGTGGAGCCGTCAGCTGTGGTCTGCGGGGAATTTTTTTTTTTCCGTTTCTGGAAAACAAAAGAACACATTTCTCGTTCCTTGAAGGTCGGAGAGGGGAGCGTGCTGCAGTCAGTCACCTGGTCGCCTGCCGCCGCGTTCCGATTCAAACGCCGGAGCTTTTTTAGGGAAATCAGGAGCAGAAGAGATGCATCTAGATGGCGGGAGCGTCTGCGAGTTAAATCGCAGGTTTGATCCCTTCATTGGAGCTGGAAGAGTGAGCTTTGGTGATAATTGTTGATCGAATCGTAAAAGTTATTATTGTTCACTAGGCAGCCAGCTGGTGCAGAGTGGTGTTGGTTCCAGATGTATTCTGTGACTCTTTTTTTTTTAAGTTTTCGTTGTATCAATTTATAAATTGGATAATCTGATAGCTTAGAAAATGGCACAACACGTGTTTCCCTTCGGACTGGTGAAAAAACCTAAATGCCATATCAATTAGCATTGTTGCTACAATAAAACTTTGGACTAGAGTCTGACCGATACTAGATTTTTGGAGCCGATACTGATATTTGGGAGTAAAACAATTTTTGATACTGATATATTGGTGGTTATTAGCCATCCTGGTCAGCGAGGGTACTTGTGCCAACCTTTGAATGGAGGGCACACTCTGCTGGAGCTCATCTGCCACTACAGCAAATTAATGTCAATCGTATACCATCTGAAATGCAGGCAAATCGAAGTACTTGATGTTCTGAAGCACTGCGACAGACAAAAATCAGCCGGCAGATAAATCAGTCAGGCTCAACTCTTTACACACTTCACCTGGGAAAGTTTCAAGGGCGCCAGTTGTGTAGAAAATATGAGAAAAATGTGTTAGAAAATGAAAATGGACCAAACTTCACTTGGTCCATTTTCATTTTCATTCTCACTAAAATGCTCTGATGGGTAAGAAACCTAAAATTATGCCGCTATTATGTCATGATACAAAGTGAAACTTGCCATAGAAACATTCAGTCCTTTAAGTGCTTATTCTCAGTCTTTGTCACAACCCGAATGCTCTGAAAGTGAAAATTGACTATTATCAACTGTTTTCTGAGCAGCTTTCGCTCCGCTTGACTGCAGGCGTCCAATCAGGTCATCTGCAGCGACAAAACGTCAGCTGCATCTTCGGCTAATGTTGAAGTTTGGCGTAAAGGAAAGTACATTTGTCATTAAGATTATTGCTTTATGTTACATGGCCATAAAAAGGCACCAGTCAGCCGAAGTGGGACGTGGTCTTTGTTTTATATCCAGGCTGTAATTCAGTTAAAACTACCCAATGACTCATGATTCAGTGACCGGGTGCAGAAATGTCCCCCGGGAACTTAAGGTGCCTCGGCAGTCGGGTTTGCAGTGGCGGCGCCGTTTTTGTTGCAAAACGACCTAAATTCTCGCAGTTTTTTTGAGCCAAATATAATATTGTTGGCTATCACCGTTAAGATGAGATGAGGACATGAGAAGGCGGGAGCGTCGTAGCTGCGGTCCCGACATGGAGCGCCCCGTTGTCCCGTCGCTCGCTGCATGACGGCGGTGCTCATGGGGCTCCGCGTCCTTTTTTTTCGTGAATTATTAAAGATATTCAATAGGGAGGCATTTACGCATAAAGCAAGGACCTAAATGAGCAGAAAAAAAGAGCACAAAGACCAAAAAACATGAACATTGCAGTTCAGTGCCGTGCGGTTGGCTTGTCAATAGCGCCACCAGCAGTGAATACCGCGGAAACCGCGACAGCTCTCCTGTCAGCCTCTTATTCACCACATTTCAAGAAGCAGCTTGTTGACCAAGAAGGCTTATCATCCTGCAGAAGAAATGGATTCCTGCAGCGCTCTCCCCACACGAATGCAAACATGGCCCTCTGCTCGTCGAGGCACAATCGTTCCATCTCGGCGACCTTGCGGTGACCCCTGCTTTGTGCGCCCGTTAGCTGCTTTTCCCTTCTTTGTGTGAGCGGGGAAAAAGGAAAGAAAAAAAAAAAAAACTTCTCTGAGCCAGACAGAGAAATTCATGATCGCGGTGTGATTTGTTGTGGCTTCAGTGTTGAGGCTGTGTGAGTGTGTGTGTGTGTGTGTGTGTGTCTGCTCCAGTAGTTCATATTCATTCATATTCCAGGAATATCTGGGTATCAGCCTGCTCCCCTACGCTCTCAGATGATTCACCCTCCCCTTATGTTTTTGGGTCCTGTTGATTTCCGCTGGAGTACTTTCTCATCCCAGCAATTCCCCTGCAATGTGTTACCATATGGCATGGTTTATAGCCTTAATTTATTCCAAGCCTCGGCGCTCTGGTGTTATCCATCCCTCGCTAATGAAAGGAGAGGAGAGATAAAACTTGCGGAGCTTCCATTGGCAGTACAGGTGTAAACAGAAAGGCTCGGCGGATGACGCTCAGCACCGAAATGTCTCATAATGAGCTTCGCCGGCACTTGGCGATACACAGAGAGAATTATGGGACGAGAGAGTGACAGCCGGGGGTGTGTGGGGTGGGGGGCGGGGGGTGGGCGTTGATGGAAGGAGTGAGGGGGTGAGGGTGGGGCGGTATGTGATAAAGGTGATAGAGAGGGAGAGGGAGTGAGGGGGGGAATGGATTGAGAAAGAGACATTGAGGGATGGGGAGAGGCCGAGGGCAGAGCAGGAAGCATGAGCAGGAGAAGCGTGGGAGACA
>CAAKHG010022484.1:12843-50194 GCA_901007715.1 Dactylopterus volitans
CTTGTTAGCCGGCAGAGAGAGAAAAGAGGAGCTCGGTGGAGAGCGACTCCGGCCGGTGGCGGCGGCGGCGGCGGCGGCGGCGGCGGCGGCGTCGTCTCAGCGCCGGCCGGCGTGACGTCATTCACACCTTCCCTGTGTTCTTGCCCTCAGTGATAAGAGACACGCAGCCCTCAAATTTTACACCGTGCTGTGAAGATTACAAGCCATTTGAATCCAATTACAACAAAAAGAGCAACGTGTCTTTAAAAGTCCCCCCTCTGCACAGCCATTTTAAGTCAGCCGTTGTGGGAAGTCTAATCCCTTAGTGTAATAGCATTCGGGAAAGAATACATGAGGATTATGCTAATCCCCCATTTAGGACCTCCTTAATCCTCTTGAAAACCCTTGTATACACACCAGGTTAAATACTGTAGCAACAGCAAAGGTCAAAGGGATTAACCTCACAGAAAGTGATCTGATGCAAAAAGAGGCGAAAAAGAAAGTCACGTGAGCTCAGAAGTGATTGTACGTAAAGTAAAACGAGCTTTGCAGCAGTCATGGTTGCTTGACATTCATTTCAGCCATTGAAGACCGTCTATAAATCCCATGCTATTACCCTTATGATCCACGCATTCATTTAACTCTGATATAATTAACTGTATCTTGTAATAAAGAGGCCAAAACGTGATTAAGCGGCACATAATGCAAACAATGATGCAGTTTAATTAGGCATAATTAGCAAATATATATTTTCCTTTTTCGTTGTTAAATAGGAACATTTTTTTCCACCACACTCTCATGATAATGTTATTAAAATTAATATTTAAAAAAAAAAAGACCCATAATATAATTCCCTGTGCACTGGTTAAGTCCCTATGAATTCCTCTGTGGATGGAAAATGTATACGCTCCATATGCTCTCTGCCTGCTGATGTCAAGGCAGAGTGATTAGGTGGAAGTGGAGTTTATGTAAGCACTGCTGAGCACAAATCAGCCCCAGATCTCCCCACATGATGCTCGCGATGCCTGGGCCGGCAGCCGTGTACACAGAGCACTGAGATATGTGATATTAAGTAGGAGGCCATAAAACCTCGTCTGGACCCATGCGGTTGACTACAAGTAATAGTCAAATGTATATTCAAGTTTTCAATGAAAGCCTGTTGAAAGTGTAATGATGTTAAAGTGCCGTCGAGGGAGTCACAGTCTGATGTTTTACTGGCTGTTTATTTTATTGGAGGAGTAGCCATGAATCTAGGCAGCCTTCAGTGATACTGCCACAGCATGGTAGAGTCCTTCAGTCTGCATGAGACATTTCGTTTCTCGATACTAAAAGCAACCCCGAACTAGGTTTTCCAGCTGAGAGGCAAAAATAGCAAGTAGATGAACGTTCTTTCTTTAGTCCTGCTATACACGGCAGTGTGTTGCTACAAGTGTTTTGCTATAAATGGTTATATTCTATACATGTAATGTAATTCTTATAGAATAAGTGTATGAAGCCCGAGACAGCCTGAGTTAAGTTAATACAGCCAACATGAATTTCTGCTTGAATGGAAAGATGCATGAGTGTTTATGAGTGTTTCAAACCCCCATGGGATAAAATAATCATTTTTTTTTTCTCACAACGGAGAGCGCTCACTTCTCTAAATGTGGATAGGACATTGGGCAATTTTTATTTCATTTTCTCAGCTCACTAACTGTTGGCCACACTGCAATATGTGATAACTATGCCAGTAATATTTGGTCGATGGGACTAAATCCATTAGGATAAGTATTTGCATAATACAGTCCTGTCGTTGAACAAATGGGGAATATGTAATGATCCAATCTGTGCGGGACAGAACGAACACTGCAAGTAAATATGTAATGATTTCCACATGGCTGCACATCTGACAAGAAGGACAAAAGCCCGCGCTGGTGCTTATGAATGACCCTGAGCGTACAGTTGCATCTGGCTCGCACTATCAATGACCTCACTCCGGCTATTGACAGAAAGCGGCGCATATTAGGCAAGCATCAGGCATGCGTCTTAAGAGATCAGCCCTTGGCAAGTGCAGCGCAGCACATGTATAATCGGCATAATGAATACTTACTAGCTAGTTTGTGCAAACTGACAGACGGGTGACTGATGTGGCCGCACGAGAGCGGGCTGAATGGATGGCACGGATCGGGCCGCTGAGGTCAGAAAGCAGAGCTCCAGGTGCATCTGGCCCAGCTGATCCCCAGTTTAGCAGGGCACTGACATCACACGGCGATCCACCCCTGCATCGCCAGCCAAGACATGTCACACACACGCTCTTTGCTTTCACCACAATCCCACGAAGGAGGGGGGGGGGCACAAGAAATACAGAAGAAATTGTCACACCTAATTTTGTCTTTGTCTTCAGCCACTCTGCTGCTCTGCTGAGGTTCATCCTGGGGAGTCCTCCGCACCGACGTCGGGTGCGTGATCTAGTTTCCGTGCTGGCCTGTGCTGTTCAGGCAGCCGCTGGTGGGGAGGAAACAGCAGGACCCTTTAAAGGCTTCCTCCGCTATCAAATTTCTGGCCTCAAAACACGAAGCCCCCGCAGTCAATATATCTATGACTATTATCTATCAATTAATACATTTGTCTCCATTGTACGGGTCTGCTGCCCTGCTAGCGGCCTGACCAGGCAGTGAACTCTCGCATTCCTAAAAAACACGGTCATCCAGCCTCTGTAATTTGTCATGTTAGAAGTTGACAGTAAAAGGTCATCCACTCCCATCGCTGGAGGCAAGAAAAAGCACCAGGATGAAAGTGCACGTTCAGACGCTGGCTATTGCTGTGCTCTCCCTATTTGTATAAGACCAGGAAGACACACACATACAGCTTTATCTAATCGAGGCCACCTATCTGTCTTATATTTCCCACACTATCTGAAAGCAGGGGCACTAACAGGTCCATTAAAAAGCAATTCGGCACCTAATAATCCACCTATTTCCAGCCTTAAACTGAACCGTGTCGCGGAGGTGATGTTTGCATGGTTGTGGCGGCATTTATATGACGTGTGGAAAAAAAAACAAAAAACGGGGGCTTCCTGGCACGACGCGTCCCACTGTGCGCTCCCTTCTGCCTGCTCTCGCCTCCCGTTGTCATATCTGGAGGTTCTCACAAGACGCTTTGCAAGACGTGAAATTAAATACGTCTCCTGCGGGAGTCATTCGAATCGCGGAGGAGACGATGTCACGCCGCTCGTCATATCCTCGTTCACCGCAGACATCGTGACAGCTGAGAACATCCTCCGCCAGCTGTATATATATATATATATATATATATATATATTTTTTTTTAGATATTTTACGTGGCAGGATGGCCGTGCGTTCGCCTTTTGAAGCGGACAAGCTATCCATTAAATTGGGCCACCTCTGACTCCACTCCAAAGAGAGGGCAGGTCTCCCAACGGCTCATCCATCATGCACAATATCAATTGATTTCGAAAACATAAACAGAGCATCTTTGATATAAGGGACAGCTGGACCAGCGGGGGCACCGCGCGGGGAAATGCACTTATAGGCATCACTGCCGAATAGTGCAGCTCCTGCGTGTCTGTTGCCCTCTCTCTCCCCAGACTGGCATGATTTAGCCGGGTCCCTCGCTTCCTGCAATTATTTTACTTCCGAAGCACAACACTGCCAGAGCCTATAGCACCACGACACGGTGGGCTCGCCTCTAATGACTCCCTGCCGTCATCCATGCCTGCGTTAACCCGTTCTCTTCCCGACGGCGCACCTATAAAACAGCACACCTACGCAAAACAAAGCGTGGAGGTTAAAGAGGACGCGCCGCCAAAGACGTATGGTGGGACATTATGCATGCATGAGGGATCCGGTCTGGCACGGGAACTGTGACTGAACATGTTAACTAGATTGTGGGAATGATTAGGGAGATATAGGGAGAGGGGAAGGGGACGTGTCATAATTGTATCTTTGATTCATAAAGCCGCAGTAAAAGCAATATTTTGTCAATCCGTCATTGCAGGAGAATAACCTGGAGGAGCCACCTGCATTTAACCCTCTTGGGTCTATTTCTATATATTGGCACTTGCATATAACACGATACCCATGTGTTTCATATCAAAATTTTCATTTAAAATCTCAGCTGTCTGCGAGATTGCGGCAGCCATTTGACCTGGAGCAACGTGTGGGGAGATGATTTGGCCCAAACAATAAAAACTCAGAAATTCTTCAGATTTCTCAAAAAGCATCCCTTTACTCATATGGACAAATCGTTTTTGGTCCTTGAGATGAGTTTATGAAGGTCTTACATTCACAAAAGTAACAGGATATATGACACGATGTATGAGAGATGTATAATAGATGTATAAAATGAGATTTCGCAACATCCATTGTTGAGTGGAAGTGATTTCTGTCACTCTACTTCCCCAAATGATAGAGGGACTGAGCTCAGTAGGGCGAGGCAGACAAGCTCTTTTCTCAGCCTTCTAGATGTGGATGAGCTCACGGGAAAAAGGAGTTGGGAGCGGAGATGAGCAGATTCAGACATTATTTGATCCATGCCTGTGCACTATATTAATGGGGACATAAAAAAAGAGGCAGAGGACATCTGTCGACCACGCTGGATTAACCCTCCCATTATTTGAATATTGTTTAATACTGTTTACTTTGTCTGTTTCTTCCATAATTTGCAGAAAAAAACACCCTGAGCACACATTTTGCAATTATGAAATACGTACCAGGATTTTTTTTTTCTTTCTTTTTTTTTAAAGCATCCATCGACAAACCTCTTGAACACGATATGGAGCAATTCCGTTAAGCAACACTGAAATATTATCAATTATCGCGTTTTAATTTTTACCCAAGTGGCTCCCATATCTCCACTTCCATTACACTCCTCTGCTCTTCCATGCAGCATTAGAGAGGCGTCATTAGGGAGGACCAGTGGGAAGGCTGCCTGCGCTGGAGCAAATGGAAGTCGTAAAGCAGCACTACTCATCGCACGGACATTACACATTGACCCTCCCAATCCCTCAGCCACTGCAAATGGCTGACAGTGTGCACCAATGACACGGTAAACCACAGGCTTTTCAAACTCAATTTAGTCCGGCATTAATTATTCCTCTAAGTATTCTGTGCCCCCGCTAGTATTGAAATTCAGAAATGTATAAGGTTAGGGGCGAGCATGTTGTGGTACACTTACCAATGTGATGACACAATTCCCATTTGATGGTAGCTGCCTAATTAAGACTAGCGAGCTGTGTACTGTAAGACCCATACATCTTTGTTATATCAGACAAATGCTCCCCTTAGTTCAAGACCAGAGCAAGTTCAGAGCTTTTTGATGACTGAAACTTGCATTATCTTTCATTTAAAATTCACTGGCTATGTGGACCTGCCAAACCTCCATGTCCATGCACAGTATATCTCCATACACTGGACAAAAATGAATTACCCGTGGTGCTAAATTGAATTTGTTGCGGCGCAGCCTCAAATCCTCAGAATGTTTGGCGCCATAAGTGGATTAAATGTCCCCGTGATGTAAAAAATATTCAATACAAATAGTGGCTGGCTGCGCTTCAGGGAAGCGCGGTGCTGCTGATGCACTTTAGTTTTGTCATCTTAGGTGACAAGGGTTCAGAGTTCCTGCCCGAGGGTCCATTTGAACTGATGGCCTTTGGTCCAGGGTTCAGAGGTGCAGACTCGGCTCCACCTCAGACATGCGTTGCATGTGCAAATATGTCTGTCACAGGTATGTTTGGAACCGTTGCACAATCATTCAAATGTTAAGCATGCAATAGTCTGTATGCAAACTGAATGAGGTTAAAAGAAGTGTGATTGTCTAAAGCCTGTTGCTATGGCGATTAGATGAGACCTACTATTATTTTTTCTCATTCATTAATTTTTCTCAGCATGTTAGGAGTAACGTTACATTAGTGACCCAATGCCAGACCGTGACTGTCATATTGGCATATTAAACATATTGTATGTTTGTGATTGGTTGCTTTGTCACCTTCTGATGATGTTGGAACTCTGGAAATGGGAAACTGATGAGTCAGCCATCATGTCCGGGGCTACAGCAGGAGAATTTAGACCCACGAAAATGCATAATATTTAGCCCCATCAACTATAAAATCATGTTGCTTTTATTTACATCCATGTCACTTACATATGATATTTATATACCAAATATGTTTTCATCATTATACTGACACAGGCAGTTTGAGGGTTTGGATAAATGTAGATAAACAAATACCACTTCAAATAACTAATATAGTTTTTTTGGGTTTTTAAAAAAATATATATAACCAATATAACCAATACATAGACAAGCACTGCTTCGATGCAACTGAAGGCTAAAAATACCTGCAGATGTTGAGCTGCAAGAGCAAATGTTTAGCTGGAAAAAAAAATACATCATCACTCTCCATTTTAGTATGTGAAGTATCGACAATTTAGCAACTTTCCAGCTGTGAATAAATGTTATTCAGTCATATATAGTTATCATTCTATATGCGTTGCGGTTGCACGCTATGGCATCCAACATGCTCCTTTGTATTAACCGTTTTTACTTCCTGTTTGTGGAGGAGGGGACAATTTGAATCCCCTTTCTTCCACGTGCAGTCTGCGGGGATCCTATTCTGCAATAATGGTCTCGGGCTTGTGACATTCGGTGCTGATAGAGGACATCATTTCACAGGAGACCTCACTGAGCAGCTAGACCAGGAAGAATGTGGCCAGATGGAACTGGGCTGAATTGTCAACATTTCC
Source organism: Dactylopterus volitans (assembly GCA_901007715.1). Lineage (NCBI taxonomy): Eukaryota > Metazoa > Chordata > Actinopteri > Syngnathiformes > Dactylopteridae > Dactylopterus > Dactylopterus volitans. Next base: position 19,566 of record CAAKHG010022484.1, read on the forward strand.
CTGTTGACTAGCCGGCGAAGCCGCTTCCACGATGCAGGCAGATTTTTACACTCAGCGTACACCGCAAACACACACACACACACACGCACATACACTCACAACCAAAAAAAAAAGAAAAGAAAAAAGAAAAAAGAAAGGAAACCCACAAAGACACTACAACCAAAAGTGAGTGCATGGAGGCTCCAGAGTGCTTCGTCTGAGAGGGAGAGGACAAAGGTGAGGACTGGCTGTAATAAAGCTGTATGCCTGCTGTTAAGAAATGAAATGTAAAGCCATCACTGTGATCCATCTTCATTAAACAATTTCCCCTCTTCCTTGCTTTCGAGGGTATCTGTTTCAAGGGGTCAGGTGCTATTTCTCCTCCTCTCGGGTGTCGGCATGTATTTAAATATACTGTAGAGCGCAGCACCAGTGCAGTGCAGCGAGGCGGAGGAATGGGAGGCCATTGGTCTCATGCCGATTGGCTGCCATTCAAGGTTACTCTTGGAGGGTTTCCCATCACCCCCCTCTAAGTGATACATTGCAATCTGACAAATGCAAACTGTGACATTTAGGAAATCGCTGGGAGAATAACTACTGTTGTGCCGTTGATGCGGGCTCCTCACTGATAAACTAAATTGTTGGGCAGGCAGCTTTACAAGGCCGGTGTCCATTACACAGCCAGATTATTTCAGAATTGGACTGCATGCGGTTGTTGCTTTTGTCAGCCAGCTGTGTTCAAATATTTTAACAATTTCATGACCCAGGAATGACAGCTTAAGAGCTGCAACAAATATAGTATGTTGGGAAGTACAGTAAAGCACCAGAAGGGCATAAAATATTCCATGCTTCAGGAAAATGTCCAGGTCTGCCCCAGAAGTACAGCCTTAACCCCTTATCCATGTTTCATGGAAAACTGTGGGATTAAAAAAAAAAAATATATATATATTATCGTGCCTCTAAAATAAACTTGGAGAGCGCTCTGCCAATGCTAGCGTAAGACAAGGGCGTTTTTCTCTGAGTTTAATGGATCTGAACCAAAAATTTAATGGGTTCCTCTTCGGCCAACGGCGCATTCCTCCACCAGGTTTGGCAAAATTTAGCCGAGTCATTTAGTTTAATTCTCCTGCCGACTAAACAGACAGACAGAACGAATGGTGTGCCGTTGCATTTTGTTGCGGTTTGCTTAAAAAAAGCTCAAAACAGATGGAAAAAAAAAAACTAACTTAAACACCCGGTGCGACAGAGGATGAGTTTTGCATGCAAAGTTCATTCCCCCGCTCGCAGTTGAGGATGTGCGTGGTTACGAGATTCAACAGGAACATCTAAGCAGAGCATAAAGGATGAAAGCACCTTATTAGGGGAATTAAAGTGTGTGCACAAAGATCAGATGTTGTTTTGACAACCTAATTACATGATTTATGCACTTTTTTTTCTGATCTACATCAGAGATAGCCTCACTTTTTTTTTTTTTTTTTTTTTTTTTTTGCTGATTCACATGGAAAACACTCCCGGACAGATCAGATGAATTGCCTTTTTCTCAAAGTCGTGTTTGTCTAAATAGAAACTCTGTGATCAATCTTCAGTCCTTCAGTTAAGTTTGTTGTCCTGCCTGGCTCCTCGTTGTCTGAGTAATAGATATAGGTATTTTCAGATAGTTTATTACCACAACACTCCGGGGCAAATCTGCTATAATTTTGACTGAGCGGGCGCACATATAAGTGCCTTCTGAGGCGAAAATAAATACCGAAGATAAGAATTTGCACATTCTTCGGATTGTATAACTGATAACAAACGTGGCAGCCAAATCCCGCTGTAGATTGCGCAAAACTGAAGAAATTACAGACAGCGTGTAGCGAGGTGGAGGGCTGCTGCGAGGAAATTTTCCTTTTTTGCTCCCAAACGTACGGAGCTGTTCGCCGTGTGTGGCGCACATTAATAATAACGCTGCTCCTCTGCCATTGTCGCAAAACTGCCCCCCTTTTTTTTTTTTGTTGCCACAGATCGGTTGCCTCTCCTTTAACGCGCCACTTAATGCAGCTTCTCCCAATCCCAGTTCATAGACGGAGGTGAATGGAAACGGTGCTGTGTGTGTTTTATGCAAATTGCAAGACGAGGTGATTAATTTATAATGTGTTTCAGTGCAATTGAAGGCAGCGGGAACTGATCAAGGGCAAGGACATTATAGAATGGTACAGGCTGCATAGGGGTGGCTCTGCTTGTTCTGCACTGTACCACAGCATGACAGTATCTCATTACATCTCGACAAAACACCTCCCCCATTGATAATGAGCATTTTTCATGAGGAGGGACCATTTTCGTCTGTTGTTGTATTTTCCTCCCCTGCGCTGCACATCATTCTTCATCTAGCTAAATCACGTATTGATCCAGCACTATGTCTCATATCCATGCACCATAATTTGTTGCGTACTGTGCATGCAATGCGCCTGAGCCATGCCTTTTTTGAAATCAAGCCACTCCGAGATTGTTTTGTTTACTGACAATGCTAAAGGCGATACATCACCATCCCCAATTTAATAACAATAGTCTTCACATGAGCTAACTAAAATCTGTTTCATACTAACATTGGCAAGCGCTTTAAAAGAAAAAAAAACCCACAACTAAACACTCACAGATTTAAACTAACATGGTTTTTCCTCCGCGAGTCCCTTTCTCTCTCTCCCTTGCAGCCAACAAGCAGCTTCTGTTAATAGAATTGCATAGACTGCTGCATATAAAATCCTTGCCCGGGGAAATAAGACCAAAATACTCTGCTTATGTGTTTCATGCTATTCATTGTTGATTGTGAGCTACAAAAATAGGCCTGGACACATTCAGCAGTTTCATTTCAGCTTTTGTCTGATGGCATAAAATAAATGCCACCGCATGACAGCCAAATGAATACATACTCATATTTGGTGCATTTTTGTATGTTCTTATACAACTTCACAAATGTTGATATATGTTTTCAGCACTGCATCGTACATTGTTATTGTCATTCTCATGGCGTGTTATGCAACGCGACGTCACCAGCAAAGATGTAACTTTTGGATAAAAATAGTTACCTAACATGATTCTGCGGTCTTATGTTCAATTAAAGGAACATTTGAAATCAAAAGCTTTTGGATGTGTGATGTAAATTACGTTTAAATAACTGCAACACGGTTCACAATCCTACTTAATGTTCCAACAGGTTTCATTCTTCCTTGTCGATCTTTGCATGCAGTACTTTTGTGTTTGAAACAAAATCGCTTTTTTGTGTGAAAAGTCTTATATATATATATATATCCCTGTGGAGGAAAATGTCCCTTGAAACTGGATTATTTCAAGATCACCTGGTCTCTCGCCGTCTTTGGTGTTCCCTCATATAAATGCATAATCATATGACTGTTTCAACTGCCAGTGAGATGATGAGACTTGTCGGTGTTTCTTACGCGCATTTGCGAGGTGTTTCAGTCAGCCAATATTGTGTCAAAGCAGTAGATTTGCCATTATCGCCTGGAATCAGATATTATTCCTCAAGCATTGTGTGAAAGTGCTGGAAATACTGGGCGCACATTTGCAAATGCCAGTGCAGGAGCCGAGCCATTTAAATTGTGATTCATTCCACCGTCGTCCCGCCTCCCTGCTCGGAGGAAAGGTGCCTCATATACTTTTTAGTGAAGATAGCAGGAGCCCTGAACCGCCTTTGAGGCTTAGCAGAGAGACACAAAGCAGCAGTGGCACCGTTCATACCTTCAGGTGACAGAGTGCTGATGATTATAGCAAGGACAATGCCCTGCATGTGTCAAACAATTGGCAAATAATTTATGTCATCTTTTCCAGTGTTATTTCCGTGGAGGGCACTAACTGTGTTGCCAATATCAAACCTCCTGCAGCGGAGAGGCGGGGAGGAAAAAAAAAAAAAAGAAAAGAAAAAGAGGACGTGCTATAAAAGACTGATGGAGGGAGCGAGGAAGAGGGAGCAAGAGGAGTGGATTGGGGGAGGGGAATAAGTGCCAGGCTCAGCTTTTTCCTGACTGAAGATGCACAGCCATCTGTGAGGAGACAAACACACGTATGGCCATCATTTGTCCAACATCTTACGTGATGTGAAGGCTTTTCTCTCGCCATGCCAACCTGTGTGGCAGATGATGTATGTGTTTCTTCAGTCCCGTGATTACTAGCATGGAGCTGCAGAGCAATGCTCTTCACCTCATCAGTTCCACAGGCTGCGCTCCAAGGTGGGTGAGGGATTCGCTGCAAGATGGCTTCTGACACACAGCACAACCAAGGCGTACCAGCATGAATATTATACAGTGCATTTCACCACAGCCACCCACTGTGAACAGATCAATCGAGGTGGATGAGGTGAATTAGAATTTTAATAGAGTGCCTAGATGCAGTAATTAAAAAGAATGATTATATTTTCCCTAAATGTATGAAAAAGTGAATGGTCCATTGGGGTGATGCAAGCTGCTTTGGTCCTATATATAGTACACACCTCCTATTAGCTTCTCATATGTCATAGTTATGGAAACTTTTAAGTGACAGCGGAAATGGCAGTTGTCAACTTTCCATTATGTGGAAATTTTTTTTTAGCTAAGTATAGCAATACATTGGCTATAGGGTAATGTACATAATGGTTCGCCATAGGTCTCGCATTTACAATGAAATACTCATTTACTGCATGCACCTGAACACTAAAGCTCCATTCACACTGGCCAATAGCTAATGTGAATGTGAATGCTAACGTTTGCTAACATCAACATGTGATTTTACCGTGAAAGGGTACAATCGGCGTTCACTCCCCGGTCAGATGATGCTGCAGTCGTCACAGTGGTGATGTTGACATGACAACCGGGTGGACACGCTGATTTACACAATGCCACAGCATTCACCGGTAACGTAGCCTTAGCGTAACTTAAGCTATTTCATTGCCATCCCGACCACGAATTCCATCCATCTTTGTTTAAGCAGTGCTTAAACGTCATTTTGCGCTGAGTTTCTATAGTTTGAAAGCCCCATCTATTAATGGCACGCTGCGGTCTACTGTTTACTACCCCGTTTTCCCCCATCCATGTCATCAGCAATATCAAACCTCAAACAGGACGCAGCAGAAGAAAAAAAAAAAAGCACAGAAAGGAAAACTGGGTTATGGGTAATGTGAGTTGATTCGATTGCCTACAGGTTTTGCTTTCATTTAAAACCCCCCCCACAAATGCACACTAATTTTGATGTAAAATTGGTATAAGGCCACCGCTACCAGACAGTAAACAAACCATTAGCTACATGGAAACCAGAACCAGCCAGACACATAAACCTCATAATGATAAACTGAACTACAAATCTTATCCTTTGCCACCTCTGTTTTTCCAGTATAATGGCTGTTAATGTTGACCTAGCAGTTTCACTCATGTGCAGGAGGGGGGGAAAAATGAATGCATCATTCATAAACCACATAAAGTAGTTGACCTGTATGTACATAACACAGCCGGTAGTCACCGCTAGAATTTAGCGTTATTAATTTATCATTAAATCTCATTAAATTTGGTAAAATTAAGCTTGTTGCCCCTTTGGATTCACAATTATCTTCATTGGTGGATGGAGGCTGGTGCATAACAGGTTTATGCAGTGCATACAGTAACTAAACAGCACAACCAAGCTGCTAAAAAATAACAGAAAATATGTTCCAACTTTGTCATTGTAGTATCAATGGGAGCAATCATAGTTTGCAACTTGTTTCCATCATAGATGTCTGCTTACAGCTTTGAAGGCCCAGGTTATTATGTGGTTGTTTTTTTTTTTATGTGCCAGGAAAAACAAAACCCTCTGTCTTTCGAAGTTTCCTGTGCGTTAATCTCATTAGGTGTTGAGTTTTGATGAGCTGAACTTCACGCGGCACACTTTCAGTTTTGTTTCAGTTCAGACCTGACACAACAAGACCTGTGCTCAGTTGAGCAGCAGGACAAGAAGGGCTATGGCCCCTTAGAGTCAACCATAAAATGCTACTGGGCGAGCTAAGAGAGCTTAGGCACATTTCAAGCGCCTGCAGGCTGTCTGTCAACGAAAATATCTCTATTGTTCAGGGATTCATTCAGAGAGAGAGAGAGAGATGTTTTTGTAGGGTGACCTGGGCAGCTATGCTGTGTCAACCGGTGTCAGGCTACAAGCGCGATGCGCCAGCTTGCCTTCGGGCGAAACCTCAAACGAGGCACCTTGTGTCCCAAACAACACGACCAGAGCTAAAGTTCCGCGTCTCCATCTTGACAAACGTTTCTGGCTGAAAGGGCCAGAGGAGGCGACACCGACACGGTGACCAGGCAGGAAGCCGCCCCGCCGGCCTCTCGTGTTTATGCCACCAGATCGCCGGTCAACTGGGGAGCCTGCATGATAAGCATAAAAACACGCTGGTGAAGGCGTGTCCTTGTTGGGCAGTTCCAATCTAAAGTTATTATCCCCGAATGGGCGACGGTGTTTGAGATTAGCTCGCTGGTTCTGGCGGGGCAAACGTGGAAGCCTCCCCTCTAACCCTGCCCCAAAGATGAAGCTTTGTCCCCTCATCAAAGAAGAGGAAGTCCTCTGCAGCTGTGGCGACGTCGCGGCCCCCTACGAGCGCATCTTACAGGCCACGCGGCATCTCCTAATGTTGCACTTAAGGGGAAGAGGAACAAGTGAACAATGAGACCTTTAACCCTCTGATGGCGTTTTGGTGCATCTGGTGATTAATCCAAAGGGAGAAAAAAGGCGACTCGTGCACTGTTCCGAGAAACAAACAAAGCAAAAAAAAAGCGTAAATCAATAGTTCTTTTTACTTGAATTTTGGATTGTCTGGATTTTCAGAGGCTCTTGTTCATTTCCCCATGAACAACGCAAGTTCTTGTTGTTGTTATTATTATTATTTTGCCTTTAGGACACAAACCAGGCCATCCAGTTCAGTGGTTCTCAAAATGGGAGGCAGAAAAACTCATTAGGTTCCCCTAACCTCCCTCTGCTGTGGTTGAGCTGCAGCAGGTTAAGTGTCACTCAGAAATTAGCGTTCTCCGGGTAGAGCAGTGGACGCCACATCGGCTGCTACCATTTTTGTAACTACATTAAACAAACCCTCTGAAGGCCTCAATGATGCATGCAATCTTAATTTTTATTACAGCAATTTATTATACACTCCCCGAGCTTATGACAGCCCCGACTGTCATTAACAGATTAATTATAATTTCCCCCTGTGCTTGGAGTTAAAGAGAAACGCGAACGCATACAGGCGCCCCTCAAAAACAGTGAGAGTCGGGTAACCGTGTTTCATCATTCCAGTGGTTTTACCCTTCATCCTTCTTGAAAGTAAATGGGATTAAGGATCCAGGGGTCTGCTCCTGCAGTCCTCCCTGCAGCCACCGTGCATAAAAAAAAAAAAAAAAAGCACTCAGACACAACTGATGCGCTTCAAAAGGACAGAAATCTCCTCCCAGTTCATCGTGTGCACAGAAAACTCTAACAGGGCAGATTTGAAAGCTGCATTCCGGTTCCTCCTCCTTTGTCTGGCCCCCGCGCTATTAAAAAGAAAAAAGAAAAGTGAACGTATTCACCTGATCTTCGAAAGGAAAAACATTTCGGAGACGCCTCTCAATGCGTATTAGGATTACCTAAAAATTCTACCGTGCAACAATGTCACGTCAGCACAAAGACATTTTTACTACTTGTCCAAAATCCCATCTGAATAGTTCCGACTCTAAATTTTAAGTTACGCACTTCTCCATTGTGTTTCGCAGGTTGATTAATGTAACATGGTTAATTTTAACGGAAACAGCGCCAGGGCTTCCAGCGCGCTGACAACTTCCAGACATCCAAGTACATTGTTCCTGCGGCAGGAAGCTTTTTGTTGACCTGCACATCACTCATGTGGCCATTCCTCGACATGTGCGGGGCCATGACTTCTCTCTCCTCAGAGGACTCTTTGTAAGGGGAATGTCGCGTTTTTGAAGAGGAGCAAATATCTTAAACCTAACCGTTTCGCTGATGTGCCAGAGGTGCCTCAAATTTTGGCCATCGGCAATCAGACAGACAAGGGTGCCAGCTGGTAGTTGCCATGCACAGCTATTCATCGGAGGTCTGTCACCTGCAAATTAAAGCAAGAGAGCCCAGAGATATTGAGGTCAGGGATGGTTTGGCTAATTTGTGTTAAAGGCTGTAAGGCAAGAACATTAAAAAGCTACTTGGGAGGAAGGTAATAGCCCAATTTAGACGGAGGTGGAGATTAAACTCATTAGATCACCCTGATTCATCTCTAATGACCCTCACCTGTAATTTGTACCGTACCAAAGTTCTTTCATCACAGAGTTCATCATCTTGGATTACATCAGTGAATTTAAAAATGCAGCACAAATTTGAGCCCGTGTGAAGCGCTGGTCCTTAAAACAGCTTTATTTTGTGTGGTCAAAATGCTTTGCAGGCGTCTCAGCCAGTCAGACTGAATGTTTGAGGTCTGTCAGTCTGGAGATGTTTGTTGGAGGGACCATGGAATTTCATGCATTTACACTCGAAAAGCTTAATGAACCAACCCTATGTGAACATTTTCAGTATTTTCAAATGATGCTAGTTGTTGGTATCATATCCAATTATAGGCGGCCAACTACAATTACATAATTTTCATGCACCGCTAGTCCTCGCATTTCCCAAAGTAGAGGCCACAGGTTGACAGATATAGCTCTAGCTTGCTAACATGACATAATTCCAGCGGCAAACAAGGAGCTGCTATGAGAAACAATGCTAAAACGTCGACACAAATCTGACCTTAGCGGTGATAAACTGGAGAAATAATGTTTGTTTTCATCCAAAGCGAACGTTAGCGTGTGTGAAAATCAGAGCACGCAGGCCCGCTTGAGTTAGGATGTTAGATTGATAACATCATTCTATGGGAGAATATTGTAGTCTATCAGAATCTTGAAACAAACATCTTTATCAGCTGTACCGTAGCTCTTATAATCGAAGGTTCTGATACGATCACCAGATGTCACAGCTGTTTTCACAATGAATGTAAATATTACATTCACAGCCCAACAAGGTCGGGTCTTCTGAGCTTTCTGACCACAAATGAAGGCATCAATTTTTCATTTTGAGCGACATGATGTCACAGCTCCTTATGAGAGTCATGCTGATTACTTGTGTCCATCAAATAACTGTAACTCTGGTCCACTGCCGTCTCAGATGAGCTTCCAGCAGCCCCAGAAGGACCTCAAGCATCCGAGAAACAGCCGTGATAGAGATTCAGCTCCTTCATGAAGCGTAGGACCCCTCCATCTTTTCCTGTCCCTGATAAAATGGGATATACAGTGGTCCACTGAGAAGAAAGCGGACAAGACCATCATCGTTTTTTTCTGAAGAATGAGTTGCCGTGAATCTTTTCAAACCTTTATATTGAACAAAGTATTTGCACTGTCGCAAATGAACTGGCACAGCTGTTGTATTTTAGTGTCATTTGTTCTACAATTCCCAGCGTGTGAAGATCTTTTCAGTGCTGGTTTTCATAGCACGTAGTTTCTGCTTTGCTAACATGCCTGCCAAGTCACAACAGGTAGGTTAGACACCTACGTGTTCACCGCTAAATTCGTTTTAGACGTTGATGGAGGCGAAGAGAAATCTGAGTTTGAGCTTGTTTCAAAGCGAAAAGTCACTCTACATTCATGGTTTGTGCTCTTTGCTGCTATAGTTAGCGTTTGGGCAGTTCGCCACGTTGACGGCTTGTGGCGAGCAAGTGCTGAACAAATATCTGCCTCCTTAAACTCTTAACATCACCGTGAGTTACCGCTGCCAATAATTGGTTTGGATAACGTCTATAAAGGCAGGTTAGCCCAGATAAGTGAATGTCCAGGCTGAAGATGATGGTGAGAGAGTGAGATTGTTGGCGATATTATGAATACGGAAGATAAGTTAGATTGGTAAAAAAAAAAAAAAAAAAAAATTTGGTCATGGTTTATTAGTGTGCTAAGTTAAGTTATTTACCTTTGTTAAAATCACAAGTGCTGCCCAGCTTGTGCTGAGTACGTGCAAAGCCGAAGCTCATTTATCTTCAAATGTACTGGAGATATTGAATTCCTTTTTCTTCCCCAGACAGACAAATCAAAGAAAGGCTTAATAAGCGACTTCATATGGTGGAACAGTGGTTTTCAGGCATCTCGGAGAAAATTCATTTTACATTGCATTTCTTAAAATGTATCATTTATAAGACATCTACAATTTAACACTTCAAAAGAATATACGTAGCTCCCATAAATGAGGACAGCCGTGTTTTCGAAGTTATTGACTGAGCCTGTGCACAACCCTGCTGGATTTTGTGCCTTTGTTGCAGCGGGCTTAAATATACCAGGAGAGCCAGTTGGTGGGCAAAGTTTCATTTATGAGCAGCAAAACATGAGAGTGAAGCGAGCTACATTTTATTAAGATTTAATTGAGACAAATGATGGGAGAGCGCGTCCGATCTCATGGGCCGCTCTCCGGGAATCATGCGAAAAGCTGGACCGCAGACGACCGAGAGGAGGCACAGGCGCGAGGAGGAAATGATGCCGGCCAGCTGACTGCTCAAACAAAAGCCACGAAAGCAGAGGTGGAAGCAATAACTGTGCGCGAGGCAACATCCCGCTGACAGGGGATGTGATTTATGATCGGTTTACTGTAATAATAAAAGGTTAGCATCATGTTATTAATGAGATTCCGCACTGTCAAAATGAGCCCCGCATTGCTGGTGTGTTTGCCACCTGTTTTATGCTGATCAACAGCAGCCCGGATCACGTGAATGTTCCGACAGGCTGTAACGCAGCAGCCTGAATGCATGTTGAACATTTCCATACCGTATATCTACCCAACACCCACTTCCCATCTCCCTACAGGATGCAACGTGCAGTTTATGAGGCAGGGTGAAAAGAGAGCGCACGGAGGTCAAGAGGGTTGACGGCTGTGTAACATAGCTCACTTTATTTTTCTTTTTTGTTACAGGAGACCAGTTTGCCTCCGTGCAAATACGTAGAATGTTAACCAACATCTTTCCAAAACCCTTTTTTTTTTTTTACTATAGCCCGGTCGATCCAACCTGTGCTGAGTTAGTCGATCGACCTCACCACGCTGACAGGAGTGATGAAAGTGCGGGTTATCCCGCACTGACGGCTACAACTGGAGCGTGAGGAGCGAGGAGATACCAGTCAAGCTCATCTTACACGCGCCTGCGGACTCCTGAAAGAAGTCTAATCATGCAAATAAATGAAAACACTTGTGTGAGCCGGCAATGAGCTCTGCCTCTGAGATTTGGGGATATGATGATGCATATTATATCAGATTAAGTTGCTCAAACCTCCTACATATTTTTTTCGCTTGTTTTTTTTTTTTTAAAGCCATGATTTTCACATCAATTCTCTGAGTCTGGCTGAAAATAAAAACAAAAAGGCCGTCGAGATTTAAATACAGGAGGACTTGACAGCTGACCCTAATCAACTTGCATTTTTCTCTACCTGACTGGTTCGTTTGCCGCTGCGAGGCTCAACTTCACCGTGCTTATACTGTATTCTAACAAAACTCTAAAAGTTTAATGGCGGATTACCATTTTTTATTTTTCATTTTTTAAACAAGGGACCATGAGGATGGCTCAGACCACTAATTGTCTGTAATCGCTGCTCTCCTGCTGACCGAGGAGGAAAACCTCCTGCTAGTCAGCTCTCCGCATTCAAATGTGCAAAAGAAAAAGGCAATAAAAAGCATGACCCAATGAGCCGTAATCGCTAAATTGGAATTATTCTTTAAGCATATCTTCACCATAATTAACTGACCATAAACAGTCCCCTTAATGTAGTTGCCATGCATAGTTAATACGGGAATATGTGATCTTGAAAAAAAAAAAAAAAGAAATTGCACAAGCTCATTTAACATATCTCTGGGTTTTGCAGAATCATCTTATACAGGTGTTCTTGTCTGGTCGACTCACAGGTGCAATTTCTGCTCAGCATTAATTGCCTGTAACGTACAAAGATGATAACATGCCCCGCGGTTTAACTGCGGTACATTTCCACCGACGTCACATGCATTTCACACATCAGATACAAGTACTTCCTTGGCGTCTTGTGGATTTTAAGGCAGGTGAGATCCTGCCCAGGTTCGGGCGTGACAGAGCTGCGCTCGGTGAGACAACGCGGTGCGTCATGTGCCGCCGCCGCGCGCATACATGCACTGAGGAATTACGAGGAAATAGCTCTGAACACGGGAGTCACGTCGCCAGTGCATCACATCCCCCGGGGCCTTGACTAGAGCCGCGTGTCAGCACTTCCTAAGAGGTAAAACATGTCATTTATTTTCCAGTCAGTCAAGGCTGACTCGGGTGCTGTCAGTCACCACGAGCGGAGGAGCCACGGACGCACTGCTCTGCTGCATACCACTAGGACGTGAAGCAGTCATATTTTCAGGAATTACTGCGGCCGGCGGGGTCGTTAGCGACACATTTTACCATGAGAGAATCGTGGAACGCGGTCCAAGCTGTCAGCCAGACACGCCAGGGCGCAACGCCATTGCTAAGGCGGTGCGCCGCCCGCAAGGCCGAAGCAGGCCGACCCGTTCACGGCAATAAAAGTGTGTCATCACCGGGGGAAAATATAAAATATTTTCTAATATTTCCAAAGAAACACAACCTCTAGCGTCATCAGTCAAACGGAAGAATGGTTATACAGTTATTAGAGCTTCTGTGGAAACAAGGAAGACTGATGGACTTTGCAGCCCTGTGAGGTCTGCGTTGCCCAGTCATACTCAGGCGAGCTCCTTACAATGCTCTCCCTTGGGCAAGTGAATGTGTTGGTCGAAGTTCAGATATAACTTCATTTTCTATGTGGATGAAATGCACCTTCAGGGCAGAGGCGGCGGGCGGAGGAGAGGAAGAGCTTCGGTAGAAAATGGCTTGTTGGGAGTCAGAGGCTCGAGCATAAAAGAAATCCATTGTGGCTGTGGAGCCTGACTGCTGACAGAAATTGAATTGTGCCCACTGACTTTTCATATAACAACCCAAGGTCTGTGTCAATAGTGGCAGAGCCTCGGTACCATTACTGAGCCGGCAAGAAAGCCGTTTGTTTTCACTCCAAATGTCAACTTTTCAGTTTCCTTTATCTTTCCCTCACAAGAGCAATAAAGCAATAAAGCAAAAACACTTCAGCCGTGAAACATCACTTAAGGACACTCGACACAGCAGGTATTTTATTAACTGTGAGCATTTGATAATAAAGGCACCTGTTTGTGTGGCTGGCGTTTTTTTTTTTTTTTCTTCAAACATATTTAAGTTGAATATGTCTGCGGTTCATCTGCTGCACTGTGATTGGGTTGGTGGACATTGCTCACGCACAGACGCGCACGCACACACACTCACACACACACACACACAGAGTAATTAATTATACATCGGTGCAGTGTAAAACAACCACACGGAGACACCCGCAGACAAATTCTGGAGAGGTTTGTTTGTGGTGGAAACAAGATCTGACCTCAGTTTGGCCTCTTCTGGCTTCTCTGCAAACCGCGAGTTGGCCAGCAACCTCCAGGTGTCCGCCGCGCTTAACAGGCAATGAGACATTGTTAACAACAGGCACGATTACGTCAGTTCTCTTGAAATGTTTTTTTTTTAATTATTATTATTATTATTTTTGGTGAAGTGTCATGTCTAAATATAATGTATGATGGGGGTGGGCAGCACTTTTCTCCAGAGGGCTGCATTGACGCAAGCTAGGTAAGCAAAGGGCCACACTTTAGACAACAGGATTGTTCCACGAAACACAAAGTGGTGACTGATGTTAAACTCCGTGGACTTGATAGGCATGAATAGACTAGAACAATGGATTTGTTGGACAAAAATAACAGTCAGTATTGTTGACGGGGGTTTTTTTCCCCCCCAGCTGTATGTGTCATCCGGGTTTACTTTGAGGTTAGAATTAAAACGTTTGCTGACATAAAACAATCCACTTTAACGACCGAAACACGCTGTATGATGGCAAACCGCTGCGATGCTGAAGTTCAATGTTTGCCATTATATCAGTAAATGAAGGCAATATTAATATATTCAAACAGTGACGCTGAACAAATGTGCAGTTGCATTGATGCTGCTCTGATTGGTCAGCTCACGGGCCCGAGCGGCGCCCGACGGCAGCAGTCTCAGACGCCGTTTAAATGAAATGACAAAACGGCCCAACGAAAACGGCAAAACTCACAGTCGGGCGAGTGGCGGCTGGGTCACCGCCGAGCTCCGAGTCACGCGGCGGGGGGCTCGTCGGCCATTTGTCAGGAAATCACGGTCTGCTGGGCTTTGGATGCAGCTTGTGCACGAGCCCGCTCTCCCTCTGCAGCCCCGCATTGATCAGACGGCCCCTTTCATTCACCCAGAATGCGGCTAATAAAAGATCAGTAGCTGTCCGGTTACACCAAGAATGCTTCCATTCAGCGACCGGCCGACACAAGGCATCAAAGAGCAAATGCCATGCACTCGCGCGCGCGCACACACACACACACACACACACGCACACATCTTTCTTTTTCCATGTTGTTGTTTGGGGGATGTTGCCGGGTAGAGATAATCCGGGGGGCTGGCTATGGCTTGTGGGCTATAAATTGCTTATGTGTGCTATATCAGCATAAAAATATGCTTATCTCATTGAAGATAAAAGCTGAAATGGAGATCCCACATAGCACAGAGGGCAACATTCTACTATGGGCTCAGTATCTCTGTGAAATACTGTTGTATTTATTCTTCATTAAAGCGTGACAGAGTGGATCCTCTAAGCCCTCAGCTTGCTTGGCCGCTCTGTGGAGAGATACACAAATTGTTGCTTTTTGCCTATTAATGTTGGTGCCAAATGTTTGGGGGGGTGGGACTTTGCAACCTTTCAACTGGGACATTATTTTCATGCTGCACTCGTTATCATCGTGCACTATACATACATACAACGCGCCAAAGCATCCTAGATTCCCAGATTCCCAGGTTAAGTTGCTGCCGTCTTGCATTTTGGACATAATTTGGGGTTGATTCAGTTTTAGAGTCTGAGCAATAAAGATCTGGAGATGCCTCAGAATCGGGGCTCCGGCCAGCTCAGTCATGCGAGAAGGGGTTCACTGCGGAGCTGCTTATTTTAACCGAGCAGTACATCTCTTACAGTTTCCAAACAGAGGAAATCCATCAACGCACACGCGACGCACCTGTCACTCAAATTATGAAAACATTTAAACCTTAAAATGAGTCGGAATGTATCAAACCAAAACAGTTTTTTGATCCAGGCTATAAACGTGTGTATCTCCGCTGTAAATTTGGCCATTTTAACATGGTGGCCTTTGCTGACATTTAACTTTTATCACTTTTGGCCCAAATGTAAATTGAACATTTATGGAACTGTAGGTTTCATTGCTCCTACATTTTAATATGAGCGCCTCGGAGGTTGCCTCTTGATAATCGCATTGTAGCTTCTTCTTTATCAGCGATGTAAATACAGGCGATTTTTGGGGGCGAAAACAAAAATAATGGAATTTCATTGTAATAGTTGCAGATAACAGCTAGCATCACCTCAAATCTTTTCTTTTTTTTGTGGCAAGAAAAATGATGTTTTAGCAGAAAACAACTGTGCCATCAAATCCCATTGTGGCCGCTTTAAATGCAATATATAGATGCGCACGTTTTTTGTTTGTTTTTTTTGCTTAGGATAATTCATTGGCGTAAACGGTCGTCTCCAGGTCTCACTTTCATTTGTGAAATCATTACATCGAATATATCATAATTGGATAGGTTAAGCGTATGATTTCTTGTAGACAGCCAGGAGATTTTTATCTGCAGTTATAGAAAAACAGCCTCTGGCCACCTCACTCACAGCAGCGTGCACGATTGTGTGTGCATTTGTTGAATCTATCTGTACAGGCTGTGCAGTGAAATCTTGATTCAGCCAGACAAGATAGTCACAAAATCCCGGCCTGCCCCCGAGAATGGATCTCTCGGATGAATCTTGAGAGAATGATTCAGTGCTCCAGCAAACATCAGATTGACAGATTGATACATGGGGATGCCAGACGTGTTGATAGTAGTAATCTGTATGAAACACAGGCCAGAGCAGCAAAGAGAAATTACTTCTTTCTTTTTTTTCTTCTTCTCCAAACGCACGGATCCTGCTGCTGAGCCTAGTTCATGGAAAGTTCAGTTGAGCAGCAGGCTCTGTCATGGTCCTCCTGAATAGATTCCCTCTCCACTATCTCCCTGGCAGGCTGAGGGTAATGGATGAGGTGCAAGGTTCCAACAAAAAGCACATCTGCATCCACACGATAAAGCGCTTCACAAAGGAGAGGCAGGTTTCTTTGAACAAAGACCCTCTTGGAGTTTCTCCACACATGGTCTTCATAAACAGTTGAGGTCCAGTGACTGAAGTAACCAAAATGTTACTTGCCCGAGTTGGACGGCTTAAAATATACAATTACAGGCTTAAAAGAACACCGATATCTGGGTATTAAAATACTAAAAATCTCTATAGTGGAAACAGATGCTCGCCGAGAATCATGCATTTTCAGCACTGCCTGACAGCGTTTGACCGATAATGATGGCGCGACAGTCGCTGCGCCGTTCGGAGATGCGCTTCCTCTCTGGCTTCGGTCCATTCTTGAACGCATGTCGTTTCTCGGGGTAGACAGTATTGTGTAATTGACTGGCTGGCCCTGAGGCAGCTGGAGATGTTCGGCATCTCTGGTGTCACACCTCAGCGCCTCACAGTTGGCGAGGCCGGGCTTGCCACAAATCACACTCCACTGACAGCCACGCTCTCTCGCTCTCTCTCTCGGCTCCAAATCCTGCAGCCGCCGCAGCGAACGGCCCTGGAAGCGAAGGACGGGCACGTTTGAATATTACTGAGCGTCCAAACGCCACTCCGGATCTCCACCTACAGATAACCAGCGAGCAGTTCAGATTAGCGAGCGGCCCGCAAATGGCGGAGGCATTCACCCTGCGTGTCACCTTAAAAACGACTGAGAAACCCCTGCTCCAGCAAATGGGAGGCTCTGGCGGGGAAGGCGGGGGGGGTGAGCATTGTGTGGGCACTCCGGAGAGAGAACAGATGGGGATGTGGCTCCTGTTGGCCCAACAACAACACTTGAACAGGCAGATTGCACATTTACATTTACACCTCGGAGCTCGAAGTCGGAGCTTTCGCCGGAGTCCGCTCGGCATTTCCGCGTCTGCCACACACACCGGCGCGCCGTTGCCGGACAGATACAAGGATCCGCGGATTTGCTTTCGAGGCGTTGCATAAATCCAAAAAAAAAAAAAAAAAATTGTAAAGGTTGCGTAAGATTTGTCGCGACACTCGCCGTTACTTTACGGAGCAAGCAAACGCTGAATTATCCGTGTAAAATGATTTGTTACCTCTGGGACAGAGAAGATGCAGCGAAGACATGAGGATAACAATTGCTGATGTTGTTTCTGGGGACACAAATGTATTCAGATTATGCCTGGTGGTCAGAGTGTATCCCAAAAATCCTCTAGTTTGATTTTAGCCCATCTATCATTATTCTCTTTGGCAAACACAATGCCGTTGGTTCCCAGAAGAATTATAGGGCAGCGCTGCAGAAGACAAACAATTTACTGGCACTTTGCCTCACTGAACAGCACTGTCAGGCTGCCAGCAACCATCCATTTTAACAATACATGTTTTAGTCACCAAGCTTGGACACAATAACTCACGGTGTCCAAGTTATGCCAGCTACTTAACATAATAGAAGCTTTTCAGACAATGGAAATGTGCATTCACATCACACTGATATCTGAATCCCTTTTTTTTCTTTTTTTTTTTTAAGTGTTTTTGGATTTTTAGATAAACAAACATAACAAAGATCAAACCAGCAACTAACACAAGACAGGAAAATACAATTGCCCTCCACACTAACTCAATATAATGTGCTCTTTACTGCCTCACCTTTAAAGAGGGAGAGCAGATAAGATTCCTGTTGGCAGGCTTTTCTGCATTAACTCCCTCTCCTACCTGAGTGTAAATTAAGTGGGGAGCTCGTGCAGTGTGCCGAAGCAAGAATGTGGGCCTGAGGCAGGGAAAGCGGAGCAGCCGATGCTCCAGGGGAGCCGGAGGCCACATTATGCTGCAGCAGGGCCAGATAGCTCAGCGGCTGACAGCCCCGCGCCCTCGGTGGACACACCAGGACCACTGCCACCATATTCTCAGGACATTTACATTATTCAAAGATAAATGCATTGTCAATTTTGTGTCTCCAAACACTAGATATGTGTGCCGCTTCACTCCTCCCGCAGCCAAAGGTGGGCTCACCTCCGCCCGCTGCAAGACACGCTACAAATGAAATCAAATGTCTTTCTCAGTGGTGCAGAATTACTTAACCCTGCGCGCTACCGCTGTGCTCTCAGATTTTACATTGTAATGCAGAGGTGTGCGGGTAAAGGGAACAATAGAGGTGGCAAATGTGTCCGCGTTTCAGTCGCTTGCTTCACACCGTAGCTTAGCCAGCAGAGTTTGTTTATTTTTTTTTAAAGGTGGGGGATTTTAATGTGGACCAAACTGTTCCTGTCTACTGTTTTGCATACTGGAGCTCAGCCGTGTCAGAGCCAGAAATCAGATTTCATCAGCCCGAAAGTGAATCGAAGAGGGCGCACGGGGCAGAGCACAAGCAGAGTAGATTTTTCAAGCCATTCTTTGTTATTCCCCGCATCCTGACGGTTACTTCAAAGAAATTCCCACCGTGCCTCACTCAGCCATCTATTACTCAAAATGTGAAACTCAGAGGGGCTGTCCAAAGATGACACCGGGTCAGAGGAAGTGAGCTCATGTGGATGACAAATTGATGTCAGTACGAGCAGCGGTTTGTGGCACTGCGTCAGAAAAGAAAAAAAAATTTTTTTTTGATGTCGGGCTATTGCACCTTTAATTACGTGGCCAAAAAAATTTTTTTTTGACTCATTTTATTGTCACATATTAATGACTGCAGTAAATGCTAAGGTTTTTTTTCTCGTTTGCATTCAAGCTTTCTTTTGATTATGATATTAGAGAAAGACGGGAAAGGCACAGAAAGGAGGCGGGGCCCCATGCAGCGGAGAGAGCCAGCGTTGATGTGCGGCACACACACCTCACCAGGTGAGCTGTCGGGGTGCCACAATTTAATGTTGTTGTTTTTTTTTTTTTTTTTTTTCCCCGGCATAACCAGATGTTTCACAGTGCTTCGGGGTGCACGCCATACGTGTTTGTAACTACCCAATCTGAGTCAATGTCACGGCGTTCCAAAACGGCAAATGGAAAATAATGATGTTTTATGATGTGTCAGCGTGGTGGTCTTGGTCTGGTTAGATTACAGGAAAGATCACGGCTTGGATTCAAATGAGCACTTGCGTTAAAATACCTCACTCACATCCCTGGCTGGCTCAGATCGGGGGGTGGTTGTGTAGACCAGGGTTTGCGAGTGGGTGGGATGACTGCTGAGGGACCCCTTTCCACAACCCCCTTCCCAAGACTAACTCAGATCTGCTGGAGTTGCTCCAACACCAGTTTTTTTTTTTTTTTTTTTTTTTTTTGCTTTTTACACCCAGACTGAAGCCCCAATTCATTCAGAGGCACCATCAAGGCTGATAGCTCAAAATAAATTCATGTTAAATGGTTAATGAGGGCCAAGACTATGCTCAGATGGGGACCAAATTCTCTGCTTGGACCCCTGCCTATGAATATTTAGAAACTTTAATAGCTTGTGCTGGCTGACAATGAGCATTGCTGAGCTCTTAAATGTCACGTGTGTGCAAGACAGCATGAGGCCACAGGCACCGTGGATTATTGCGAGTCAGTGACAATAACACATGGTATGGTACAAAAATGTATGAATCTGCAGCTGATAGTACTGTTGTCCCCATCCATCTAACAGTCCAGGTACTTTTAAACTCAGCACCAAAAAAAATGCATCAATTATCCGAGTCAACGATCACAATGCCCATCTGATTTGGGAATTTTTTGCAGTTTTTTGCAGATTTCTTTACTTCAGGGGATGTGATCTTTACACTTCACCAGAAACATAGAAGTTGTACATTTGTGAGAGACAGATGAACAATTGGAGGTTATTATCTCATGGTGTGACTCGTTGACATTTTGGAAAAGAATAATCTTAACAGCTGTATCATTTAGATATTTGCCTTGCTAGTCCAAGTAAGTCGTCATGTGCCAGATGTTCTTTTTTCGACAGTGGGCGGCAGGACTCGGTCTCAGTGCGGATGCTCCCCATAAAAGAAAACTTTCATGAACGTCCAAACTTACTTCCTTGGATTAATTGTTAATTGTAATACCGAGACTTAAGAATATTGTTATTCATTCAGCAATCCATCTCTCATATCTAAAAGTCACAGAATATTTTACTGAAATAATGTGTCTGGGATTACAAATGAAAACCACACAGGATCATTCTTTATCCAGCAGACAGATTAAATTCCAAACCCTGTTACTGTAATAGGCACACTTGTAGCTTGCCATGAATTAGAGCTCTAATTATATTAGGTACTATTTTAAACAAAATAACACATTTCTTATGATCCATAGGTGTAATTTATAGCAAAGCCAGGTTCATTTTCCTGGGCAATCAATTTCGTGGTGTAGCAGAAGACTAATATAATTATGGAAAGCGCTGAGAGCTGAGTATCGCAGTGAGCACAGAAGGGTTTTTCGAAGATAAATGAAGATGCAATTTATTCACTCATAATTTCATACAGAAAATGCAGTGAAAGAAATCCATATGAGCATCAAAAAAGGGTAGAGGCACTAATACTTTTTGATATGGACTACCAGAGCATTGCAGTCAAAGCCTGGGTAATATATGAGTTACTTCAGGTTTCCTCACATCAGTGAGTTATCTTTCACACAAGGAGGGAGGAGAGGAGCCTTTTGGCCAAGCCCTCTAAATCATACCCACAGGAGAGAGTCATTTATTATAGTTACAATTATATCAATATCACTAACACATAAGAGCTGCGATAAATCCACGCACATCAGTTTCTGTGACAACATGCATGATCAATGTCGGGAGGTTCCTCCGCTGCGTTTATTCTTAGCAGTTGGCCCGTAGGTTCCTCACATGCAGTTAGAGTGTTTTATGAGTCAGCAAACCTGTTACCGCACAGCCAGAACTCAGCGTGTTAATATGAGATCCAGATTGTCAGTCCTGCAAGGAATTCCCGTCTTTCCCTTCATGGTTCCTCCTCACATTTTTTTTTTTTTTTGCGTCTACATTGGGAACATTAACCCGTTCTGTCACAGGCACATTAGTTGGTCACCTGTGGTCGGTCAGCTGACGCGGCAGAAAAGTGGGTAAATAAAGCTTTTAGTTCATGCAAAGGAGCAGAAATCCAACATCACTCAGCCACAATGTGACTGAGGGGCATCCAGGTGTTGTTGCATTATTCCACTCTTTTCATATTTTACATTTATTTTTAGAATACACCATACTTTGCCCCTTATTTGGCATGTGTGAACAGTAATCTAACATTTCATGAATGTTTTATAACTCACTCTAATGCGGCTGTTGTCAGATGTAAGTGCTAAATGAATGTGCTCCTCAACCATAACTTGTCATATAGGCACATCTAAGTGAGACAGCTTTACAAAATAGGTGATTTAAAATAGTTAGTTTAATTCATCCTTATGGTGGTTTGCGATTAAACATTTGCACACAGCTTATGGTTTGCTAAACATGCTGACTCAAAGCATCGCTGTTTATTTTAGTGTTTTTATTTTGGTCGGTGTGCGTGAATGAGGTGTTTCCAGTGTCTGATGGCAGACCCACGTCAGAACCCACATGATGTAACCTTGTAACGGGAGCAGCCTTTCACCCCCCGACCCAGGGACCCTCCACCCCCAGCATGAACATGTCTGCCTCCTCTTCTTGTTCACCCGTTCGCACCACGACAGCAAAGACCTGACAGCTGAGGAGGCTCCCGACGGTGGCGCCGTCCCACGCTCACGTCCGCTCATGTCAGGTGACGTGGCGCAGATCTGAGGACCCTACTGAGCATCACCAGCGGCCTCGTGGCCCAACTCCCGTAACATCAGGGTTCATTCGACTGAAACATAAACAAGGATATTTCACCTGGAGAAGATTAACGTGTGTTTACCGCTGTTTGGGGGAAGCGGTGGGGCCCGTTTTTTTTTTAAAAAATGAAAACATTAAACCCTGTGTTTTGTGTGAAGAGCTTGGAAGATGGGGGGGGGGTGAATGACAGTCAAATGAGAGCACACATCATTTCAAGGCTTTATTTGGGAAAGCAAAAATGCATTAGACATCAGTTAATTGCGCGGAGGCCCCTGGCATTTTGATGTACAAACATCAGACCTCACATAGTGGCGCAATTAAAGTCAGCTTTCTGTTGGCTGAAGAACAGCAACGTCGAGATGAGTCGCCGAGATCTTATCGAGTTTGGTGTTGAAGCTGAAAGTAGAAACAAACGCGGGAAATGGACCAAACTCACACAGGTCCTCAGCAGCATTCACGTTCCACCCCCCCGTGACACTGATAACATCTCAGTCACCGGAGTGGAGAGCTGTTCTGGGGCAGATTTCCAGGTTTGCGTCCAACATCTGAATCTGAATCAGCTCTGTTCCATGTTCTCATCCACAATCATCGCTGCCACTTATAGTAATCATACACTTTTCATCAGGACGCCTCACTGTAAAAACCATTACATAAATCAAATTATAATCAGTGGTTGTGACAAAGCTACTTCAAGACCTCCAGCCCCCCCCCCCTTTTTTTTCCTTCTCATATCTTCTGCTCCTTCTCCAGCTCTGAGCAGCATTTAAACTGCAGATCTACCCCCCAACCTCCCCCCCCTTTTCTTCAGTTTGAGGATGTTATGTTGAGAAGAGAAGAAGAAAAATCATCTCCAGGGTCACTTCCGTTAATTTGCTTTGTTGCTAAATTCGTCCTTGATCTGCCGCTTTAGCATCCAAAGTCTCTTCTTCCATCAAAACAAAGCACATTTGGAAATGTAAAAAAAAAACAAAAAACAAAAACAAAACAGAAACAAGTCGATGGTTTAAAAGATGTTCTTGTGCTTCTTCTCTTCTCTTCTCCTCTCTTCTTCTTCGCGGCTGCTACTCCCTCGTCTCCCGAGCCAGCGCGTGTAAAAAATAAATAAATAAATAAATAAATAGAAATAAAAGCCTCTTGGGATGGAGATGAACGCAGCAGCGGCTCACACGGCGGAAACATCGCGATACGTTCAGCCTCCATCCGGCGCAACTTTCCTCGAGCGCCGATCGAAGCGCGGCGCCGCGCACGGCCGCGTCCCTCCGCGTCCCTCCGCGTCTCCCCTCCTTCACTCTACCCTGTCAGACCCCCTGAAACCTCCGCTGCGACGCGCCCGCGCGGCTCCCGCCGCCGCCGCCGCCGCCGCCGACCACCCGCGGCCACCCGGCAGGAACGTGAGCGCGGATGTAGCAGGGCGGCTGTTAGCGCCTCACGTTCTCATTAATAGTTGCCCCGCAGTTGGCCCACTTCCACGCACACATGTAAATATTACCACTCCGCGCGCGGCAGGCGGGGCCTCGTCCGCCGCCGTCCAATCAGGAGCGGGAGCCGAGCGCCGCACCGGCTGCAGCCGCCGCCGCTGCCGCCGCTGCTGCTCCGAGCACACGGCTTCTTTCTTGCTTTTTTTGTTTTGTTTTTTTGAAGTCTTGCGCCGCTTTCACGTTCCAAACGGCGCATATAACTGCTGGGCGCTGCCGCAAAACCGCAAAACGAGCGAAGAAAACTGCGCATGGCAACAAAAAAAAAAAAGGAGCAGGAGGAGGAAGCGCTGACCTCCAGGCTTCTGCGCCTCTGCGCATCCTCAAATGTTCCGACTGGACCGAGCCATGTTGTCTGGGAAATGACTGCGCCGCGGCCGCATGAATAGTAATGTAATAGTAATATATCTCTGGGAGTCTATTATTAGTCCAGGGAGGCAATAAAAAAAAAAAACAGGCGCAACGCACGCGCGCGCGCGCCCGCACACAAAGGACGCGCGTCCAGGCGCTTCCTGCATCCTCTCTGCTGCCGTCCAATCAGGAGCCGGCGGCTCCTCTGCGAGGCTCAACCGGCGCTCTTAAAAGCGTTCGGTGCTTCACGTTTCGCGTGACGTTCCCATCGATGCAAATATAAATAAATAATAGGTCCACCCACAAAAAAACAACAACAACAAAAAACAAACAGATAAATAAGGACTCGGTTGTCAGTGACAGACGTTTTGTTGTGTTTACGTGCAAAAAAAAAAAAAAAATGACGCTGAGGCGCCCGGAGATGCGGAATTTAAACGTTTACAACCGTCGACAGCAGCGGCGAACAAAAGCGACTGCGCGCCTGCTATTTCTGATTAGGGTGAATCTTGCTTTCGCGTGACGGGTTGAAGTTATAACCGTTCAATTACACAGTCAAGGCTAATAAAAAAAATTTTAAAAAAAAGAAAAGAAAAAAAATGAAACTCCATTTGCCCTAATTGGTGCCTCTCGAGTTTCATTTTAGGCTGTTATTCGGCAGCGCGACGCTGACTGAAAGTTGATGAGGAGGGATCGAGTGAGTAAATAATTTGCATATTCAGTCTGAGAGTTCGGTTTTGGTTTTTGGTGCAATTTATAAAAATAAAAAAAAATAATGTATATATCTTTACAAATAAATGAATAAAACATACAAATAAATAAGCAGACGTGTTAAATAGATAATAAAAAAAATAATTGTTTTATTACAGGTCTGTTTTGGGAGCGGGGTGTGTGAGAGACAATATTTTCAAGGGCGTAATAAATGACTTGTGCCGCGCAGAAAAGGGGCAGTGGAAGAAGAAGAAGAAAGACAGAGCTCAGCCGGGGTGAAAATGGCCGCCATCCTCTTGAACGCCGCATGATTTGTAGCCTGTTGTGGGAGCCCATCTCCGATCTCTCATAAATGGAGGATGGATTTAATTATGAAAATCCATTAAAGGGGTTATTAAAGGAATTATAGGATAACACCTGCGTGATGAATCGCATTCACTTCAGTGGCAAATGTGTGTTAAACTTTTCTTCTTTTTTTTTTTTTGGTGGGTGGATGTGTGGGGGGTTGAGAGTGGGGGGGGTGTGGGGGGGGGGGGGGGCATTGTGCTGGGATCTAACGTCACTGATGATATCATTTACCTTGATATGCTCTTCAATCGGACGGCGTGTCACCTTAGGAAATATGAAGACGGCGGTGTTTTCTCCCGCCGCTCCCCTCCGCGTTTGGAGGAGCGGCCCGCGCGCTCCCAAACGCGCCACTTGGATGTGGAATGCAAATGCTTTGTTCACTAGGAGGAGGAATCAGCGAGGAGTCTGAAAGCGACGAGTTTTTGATTAATGAGCTTTGAAATGGCTCTCCAGGAGCAATAAAGGATGAACTGCACTCTCCCTCTCTCTCTCTCTCTCTCCTTCCTTCTCTCTCTCACACACAAAAACACAGTTGCATTATGTCAAAGAAGCACCACGTTTATTTTCCTCTTTTTTTTTTTTTTTTGCTTATACCATCCCTGCCATAGCCGTCAATAAATAGGATATATATATTTTTTTATACTTCCACTCCTCCAACTTTCACCGACCTCCGTTCAATGAGACAGTTAATAGTTATATAGGCTTTGGTCTATACAGAAGAATGAAGCTTATTCTATTGTCCCAGCAGATATAGGGAGGTAATCATGTCGAGTCTGGGAGAAGAAAAAAAAAAGTGACATGTAGGAGATGCAATAAGCCCTCATACCAATAAACCATCGATAATCTCCAGAGGCTTTTATTCATTTGAAATGCACTTTGCATTGGAGGCTAGAGCCGTCTGATGAGTTTCAGATATCCCGGTGTCTAATTATTGATTGGCCCCCTCACTGTGTTGGAGATGTACAGTGAAGCTGAGAGTCAATAGGCCCCCTCGGCTCTTCTGGGCAGCGGCCACGAAACGCGCGGCTCACATCCCCAGAAGCTGCTGGGGGGGGGGAAAAAGAAAAAAAAAAAAAAAAAACAGCCGACCGCAATCAGACACGAGTTTGAGCACTTTATTTACAAAATGTTAAACACAATAAAATATAACATTTCGATATCATCATTAGGGTTCCGTAAATTTATGGGTATCCAACTGAGCTGAATAACAATGAGGTACAAATAAAAAATATAAATGGACTACACAAAAATGACATGCTGGTGTGTATAATATTTGATACTTCGATAGTCTACGTTTTGCTTAAGGTCTGACACAAGATTAAACATGGACACATAGTGGTGTTTATACACTATAAAATGTCCCATTTTACAATTAGAAATGCTCCTGTTTCGACAACACGCTGCGAGTCGGAGCATTCTTTTTTTTCTTCTTCTTCTTCTTCTTCTTCTTCTTCCAAACCCTGTTTTGCCAACACTTCCAAGTGCACTGATCTGTCCAATCTTACAAAAAGGAAAACTCAACACTTATAAATACTCGCATATGAACGATAAATTATGTGCAATATAAAGAATTAAATAATAAATAGGCTATTTGATGGTACGAATGATTTTTTTTTTTAAAAGGGATAATAAATAAATAGGATGCCCGTGAGAGAGAGAGAAAAAAAAAGAGATCCTGACGAACAAACAGACAAAAATTCTGACTAAAAGTCCTTCTCTCTACAGATGAGCGTCTACTTTCATGATCTACAAGACTTACCTTCAAGTAACGGAATGAAATATTCAGTCAAAACTGCGCATTGCACTTCATAAAAAAAAAGAAAAGAGAAAAAAAAGATAGAGGAGCAACAACTAACCAACCAGGCTTCTACTGCCCCCGCGCATCCCCCCACCCCCCCTCAAAAAAAATGTTCAAGTGAAATGGACAAAGCTGTATCATTTAGAAAATAATTACACAATAGCATTAATAGTAATATCAATAATACTGTAATAATACACACGACTCGCTCGGAGTGTAGTTATTAGACTAGTGAGGTAATAAAAAGGGCGCAACGTAATTTTGGCACGCGCACGCACACACACACACACACACACACACACACGCACACACACACAGGGGAACCACATATTACAAATGTGTGAGTTTAGGCGCTTCCTGAATCCTTCCCTGAGACGCTTGGTGAGAGGTGAGGTCTGTGTAGGTGGGATGGGGATCACAGGGTCCATGGTGGTGGTTTCCCGGGATCTGAGCGGCACAGCTGTAGTCCACGCTGGTGGATGAGGGATGGGGGAGATGGCCGAGGTTGAACATGGGGCCCGAGGCTGGCATGGAATCAACAAAGTTCCCACCCACGTAAACGGGGCTGCCTTGCAAATTGGCGTTGGCAAAGCCGCCGTTGCTCTGCATGCCGTGGTGTTCGTACTCGGAGCCCGGGTACCGCTTCTGCTGCGGGAGGCAGCCGCCCAGCGGTGCCGTGTAGGCGGCCAGGCCGTACATGTTCTGCTGGGGTTTGGCGAACGGGGGCGGCGAGGGCGCGTCGTAGCTGAGGCTGTTCTGGAGCTGGCCCGAGTATCCAATGTGATTGGGGCCGCTCAGCGGCGGGCTCCTGTCCGGGGAGTGTCCCAGGGGAGAGTGCGCGATCCCCTTCGACTTCTGGTCCTTTTTGTATTTCATCCGGCGGTTCTGAAACCAGATCTTTATTTGGCGCTCGGTGAGGTTCAGCAGGTTCGCCATCTCCACCCGGCGGGGTCGACACAGGTACCGGTTGAAGTGGAACTCCTTCTCCAGCTCCACGAGCTGCGCGCTGGTGTAGGCGGTTCTGACCCGCTTGGAGGCCGGTCCCGATGGGCTCTTCTCGTCGCTCACCTCACCTGCGGCGGCAGTGAGCAACAGCATCTTAACCTTCACGTCACGCGTCAGGGGGAACTGTAAACACCACAAGGCCCCAACACCCCCACCCCTACCCCCACCACACCCCCAACACCCCCACTCCTACCCCCACCCACCCAGCCACCCACACCCACCTCCCCATCACGACTATTACCTGCAGGCGTGCAGTTGTTGCTCTTCTGCTTTGAGTTCTGTCTGGTCTCCTTCATCCAGGGGAAGATCTGCTTGGTGAGGGCCGGTGTGGCGGCACCGGAAGCGCCGCCGGATGGCGATTTCTTCTTCTGGGATGCAGAGCTGTTGGGGCTGGGGGAGGATGCTGACAGCGGAGGTGGCTGCTGCTGCTCCCCGATACTGGTTGCCTGGCTACTGCTGCTGCTGCTGCTGCTGCTGCTGCTGCTGTTTTGACTGCTGCTTTGTCTCATGCAGTCTCCGTTCAAGTCGCCGTCTTTGAGGGTTGGCGGCCGGACGGAGGAGGTCTGGATGGGACACACTGAGCCCTGGTAGTCGCTGTCAATGCTCGAAGCAGGGTAGGACTGGTGAGCGGGGCCATAGTTGTAGGAGTCTGGTTTGGGGTACGTGTAGCCCCCAAACAGTCCGGAGTTGTCGTAGTACGTCGCTTTCTGCATTTTGTTACTTCAGAGCCAATGAGCGAGTGCAAAGTCTATCCAATGGCATGGGGGGGTGGTGGGGGGTCGTTACTTCACGTAATCGGTCTTGCCCACCTTCGCTCCAGTCTGTGACCTATGGGGGGAACCAGACTCGTGTAAGCACATGCGAATGAGCCCTACAGATGCATCTCCCTTAACGGGGCTCCAAAAAGGCGCCAAACGAGACCATCAGCCAGGGTTTAGGTTCACCGGGAGACTCAGCTCCCTCCATGCGGGCCGCTCAGGGGCTGCAGCGGTTATTAAATTAGAAAAATAACCCACCGCCTGTCCGCTGCTGAGGGATACATGTAACGGAGACCGCAGTCAGGCCGCCCGGCTCATTTTCTGGCACAAAACAGTTAAAGTTTAACTCGTGTTAAAAGGACACGACGGTGGGGGGTGGAGGGGGATTTTACGACCCCCCCCCCCGCGCCGCTTCAGAAGTGAGCTGAATCAGCATTTGACGCGCACAGACGCACAATGGCCCTTTCACCGTATCGCGGGGTCCGACAAAGCCCGTCATGCATTGTTCCCCGCAGCAGCAGACGTGGAGCCCACCAAGGCCGCGCGCATGCTCCTGGCCCCACATGTTTACGCGCAAAAAAAAAAAAAAAAAAAAAAAAAATCGGCGCTCATACCGAGCCCTTGGTTTGTGAAGTTAAAAGGTAATATAGATATGATAAAGTGTGTGAGTGTGCGTAGGAAAAGGGGAGAGGGGAGGGGTGGGTGTGGTGGAGAGTGTGGTGGGAATAAAATATGATATTTCATTAGCCTTCACACCTATATAATGTGGCTGCTAGGTCAGTGTCTTCCCTCCGATCCACTCACACATTCCCCTAAAACTGTCCTGAAACAAACCCGCTCCAGAAAAAAGAAAAAAAAAACGAAATAAATAATATTAACGGTCAGAAATGCCCAAATGATTCCGGTGAATTATCTTGGTGGCAGATGCATTTGTTACAGAGGGAGAGAGGCGCGTGTGAGAAAGTCGAAACAGAAATATCAAAAGGGGCCCGGGCTGGATGTTGGTGGCTCGAGGAGACGCGCGCGGTCTGCGCCGCGCATAACAATTGCACCTGTCAGTGTGGACCGCGGCAAAATTTATGACCGCAAATGTTATGGTTGTAAACGGCCTCGGAGAGGAATGAAAAGCAAACCAGTGCTCGGGACGCGCAGCAGCCCCTCAGAAGTGTAAAAGCGAGCGTAGGAGGAAGGCAAGGGAAAGAATTCCGGCGCCCCGCTTATAAACCGGGCCTCCGGAGCTGCGGCGCGCCAGTCGGCAGCCAAACGCCGAGGTGCAAGAGCGGAGCTGCTGGTTTCAACAACAACAACAACAAGCAAACAAAAATGTCTGGGAATATTTTTGCGCGTCTGGTCTTAAAATGTGGAAAAAACCGAGTGGTGGGAATCCTCCCTGCGACCCCCCCGCCACCCCCTTTTTTTTTTATTGTTCGCATGTTCTGTATTTTTTTCTCTCCCCCTTTCTTCCATTTCTTCCCAGCGTTTAAATAGCGCGATTTTCTCGCTCGTTGGACTTTTATTGCACCGGCGCGTCGCTTGCGAGCGCAGGAAAAGTGGCGCGTTTACGCGGTCTCACGTCAACGGGAAATAATGGCGCGCGCCGAGGCCGAGCCGGACGTCCTGTCACGCCTGACGCGCGTTTTGGGTGATTTAAACCTCCCCGAGAAACACCGAGGGCGTTAATACGCGGCTAATAACAAATCAGCCTCGTTAGCGCGCGCGGCCCCGCGACTCCCTCCAGGAAAAAAAAAAAAAAAAGAAAAAAGCCGCGTGATACTCACAGAAATGTGCGCAAAGATGCCGGCTCTCCCTCACGCGTTCATCACCGCTGCCGCCTCCACCTGCAAGACAAAAACGCCACACAGTTCATCCTCTTGGTACCTTTTTTTTTTTAAATGCGTAGCAACAACAACATTTTTTTTTTAAAAAGGGCCAAAAATTAAACGCATGACCAAAAAAAATGCAGCCCCAACCATCTTCGCGTTTGAAATATATATCTAATTATGGATCATCGCAGCAAAAACACCTGAGTATTAAATAAAAATCAAATATGATTTAATAGTTTTTGGCCTGGTCTGGTTTTATGAAATTGGATGAGTGAGTGTTGTGACTGCTTGGACCACCTATAGGGTTTTTTTTTTTTTTTTTTTTTTTTTTTTTGGGTGGTGCTCCCCA
>CAAKHG010022485.1:0-23949 GCA_901007715.1 Dactylopterus volitans
GAAGTATCCATCTCGTCTCCTTGTTCTTCTCTTCCCTACAATGTAAATAAAATTTGTGCACTTTTTTCTAAATCCGATTAATCGATTTAATCGAAGAAATAATCGACAGATTAATCGATTATCAAAATAATCGTTAGTTGCAGCCCTAACATATAGAACATGTGCGTACAGGAGGCAGCTGCTCGTCTGAGAATCTCGCTCAGGATGTGGCTCGCCATCGTCTCGCTGAAATAAGCAAGCAAGACCCTCCCTGATAGAGGCGCTGTCTTCTTGGTAGTTCAGGTTTGATATGGCGTCTTCGTGCTACTTTCACTTAAATGTGGAGTGTTTTGCAAATCATTGCATTCTGTTTCTGCTTACATTTCATACGGTGACGCAGCGTTTTCAGGAACCAGGGCTGCGTTTGAGGCGGTTTCCACCGAGCACGGGAGGTACGAGACGTGGCATGTGATGAAATGGAACGCAGTGACGGGGAACGAACGAGGTGAGCCAAGATAACTTTTAAAGATTTCAGTGGCCTTGCAGTGTAAGCGGGTTCCACTGGCGCAACGCGACAGCGCGAAATGTATGAACGCGTGTAGGATCAGGCAACCTCGACCACGCCGGGAACCGAGACGCAAACGAGCGAACTCACTCTTGAACTTGTTCTTGTCCTGATCGGCGCCCTGGTCCTCCCCGATCAGGATTTTGGCGGCGACGTCCAGGCTGACCACGCGGGGATCCGACACCAGGAAGAGCATGACGAACTTCTGGCTCATCACCCTCAGAGATTTGTCCTTCCGACTGTTAACGGAGGCTAGCGGGGACAAACGAGAGGACGTTAACGGCGGGGCGCCGAGTGCATTGAAAATATTCTTTTAATGCAATGAGCAATTAATTCACCTCCTGTGGTGTTGACCTGTGAAGACCACAGGCCAAAAACAACAGAAGAAGAATCAGAAAAGCAGCGACCAATCAGGACGCGCGCCTTGCCAGAGCGTCCTGGCTGAGGATGATGAGGCTGGAGTTTTAGGAGGAAAGCTTTACTTTAAAAAGTCACTAATCAGATCATTGGTAACCTGCACAGTTAGCCAAAACCATTTTAATTACCAAAGAAGAAGAAATTTGCCAGCGACCAATCACCTCAAAGCAAAAACACCGACCAAAACTTTCCCTGTGTCCAAAATTCCATCCTTCCACCCTAGTGAGAATGCAAAAACAGTATGAGATTTTTTAGTGCGTCCGAAACATGAGTATGTACTCAGTAGTATGCACTATAGTACAGTATCCATACTCATACTCAAATTTATTAGTATGGATCGAGGGACACTAGCTAAGCAGAAACTTCCCACAATGCAATGCGGTAATGTTTGGTAGTTAAGGTAGACGGTCAAGAGCGGAGCGGTGCGCAGCTGCGTCGACAGGAGTGGTCACCATGGTAACAACCATGGTAACAACCATGGTAACAACGTGCCCTCCCAACGACAGGAAGTGCCGCGTGCGCTCTGAGTAGTACGTCCAAATTCATGCGTACTACTGATATTTACTCAAAAGCGTGTCCAACTTAAGTGTACTTTTTGAGTATGTACTGTTTAGTAAGGCATTTCGGACGCAGGGCAGGCCTACGGGGCCATGACAGGCGACATGACGGGACTGTGGTGCTCATGGACCAATAACCAAACCTGGAAGTGAGGTCAGTAACGCTTCAGCTGATTGGACGGCTAAAAACTGCCGACCAATCAGCAGAGGAGAAGATAACAACCGAGAGAAATCGTTCACGTTTAAATGTCCATTATTACGAGCTTCAGTCTGAAGATGAAAGAATGGAATATTCCCAAAAAAAAAGGAGAAAGTTTGAGTTATTTTCAGCAAATTTATATGATTTAAACGCACCGCGTTCTCGTCTATACATGATCAGTCTGAGGACTCGGCTCTAAAGCGGCCCCAGATCCCGCCCAGCCTCCCACCTGCTTTGAACTCCATTCCGGGGAGCTCCACGAAGAAAAGCTCCTTCTGCCCCTGCTCCCCGCCCTCGAGCTCCAGCGCCTCCTCGTTCTCCTTCTCCTCGCCGTCCGGGTCCAGCTCCCGGTCCAGGAGGCGCTGGCGGATCTGCTGCATCTGCTGGCCGTACTGGTAACTCTCGCCCACGCCCTTCAGGAGGGCCAGCGTCCGGGCCAGGTTGGTGCGGCCGTGCCAGGCGTAGCGGTTCTTGGCGGTGCGGCTCACCATGTGCAGGCTCTCCAGCACGTTCATGATGTCGTAGATGCGCCGGCGCTCCACGTCTGTGCAGATGGGGAATGTATCGAGAGAAGAAAAAAAAAACGCGCCGATGAACGGATAAGCGGCGAAAGAGTCCCGGGATCTGTGGTATGAATCTGGGGAACTAGGTGATAGAGGCTGCAGATCAACCCATAAATCAATAACCTACATTATATGATCACGGAACATGGATGTTATTCCGATGGACGCCGTTACCATGACGCCGTTGAACACAACGTCGCCAACAATTTGCTATTAATTTGCGATACGTTTGTTACTGCTTAAAAAAAAAGAAAAAAAAGGGGGGGGGGACGTACTGAGCTCGGTGGCCACATCATCCAGGCAGATGTCGGTGCTGGCGGCCGGTTCTGGGTAGTCCGGGTAGCGGGCCAGGAATTTATGGCAGAGCAGACCCAGGCTCTTCTCTTTCCTGCTGATCATTCTCTCCGACTCCTCCCCGGT
The DNA here is from genome assembly GCA_901007715.1 of Dactylopterus volitans. NCBI lineage: Eukaryota > Metazoa > Chordata > Actinopteri > Syngnathiformes > Dactylopteridae > Dactylopterus > Dactylopterus volitans. Next base: position 2,701 of record CAAKHG010022485.1, read on the forward strand.
CTCGGCGTCCTGCAGGGCGGGAGGGAGAAACGCACACCGATCAGCCATAACATTACGACCAGTGCACGTTCGCCATAGGGCATAATGTCATAGCCCCGCTATAAAATCCCCCTTCAGGAGTTTTATGTTGATTATGTTTTGACTGAACGCGTTTGAGAGAGGCGTTGACAAATTGGAATGACTGTTATTTGGACTGTGATTTATGATGCTCTTAAACTACACCGGGTTACACCAAAAAGTGTCCCTAATATTTCGGTCATCCCACTCACATGCATTAACGCATGTTTACCATAGAAAACAATGCAATATTTTATGTTTAGCTTTGCGTGAATGTGTCTGAGAGAGGCGCTGGTCATCCCACTCTGTCGCATATGAGTGGGGTGACCAAAATATTAGGGACGCCCCTCAGTGTAACCCAGTACAGTTCGAGCAGCATCACAGATTACAGTCACAATAACAACCATTCAAATATGTCAAACAGATTCAATTAAAAAGATTAAAAACACGAAACTTCTTCTTGAGGGAGAATTGATTGCAGGGCCTCACCATATACTCTATGGTGAGCATGCGACAATTTTAATAGTACGGCTGATGCTTTTCTAGAAACATCTAAATCAGTTTATGAAAAATTATAATCAGAATGTTATTGCTTGTATGTATGTGGATGAGTGGTACACTGGAAATGCCAGCCTTTCTTGCTGGTACCTGAGCGGCGTCGGGACCGTCCGGGTCCAGGCACAGCTCCTTCTCCCGGTTCCTGATGTCCGGACTCGCGGCGCTGATGAGCATTTTGAGGTTGGAAGTGGGCGTCCAGGGGTCGACTGAACCCGCCTCCCTGCCCTTCTTGGGCGTCGTGAGGGGACCCATGGTGAGCCGCCCCCTCTGCTGACGCCGCAACGGGGGGCCCCTGCTTTCTCCGGAGGATTCGCTAGAACCTGGGGGGCCGCAACACCACCACCATCATCATCCTAGTCAGCAGAAGAAGAAATTATATACTCAGAAATGATGTCGGGCTTGTTTCTCAGCATTTACTGACTCCGGAATGAGATCTCAGGCTCGCGTGTGTGAGTTTGCCACTCCGGGGGTTTATTACTCTGGTATAAAACTTAAATAAACAGCTAAAAGACAAGCAATTAGATAAAAAAAACAATACAAAAAAGTGTTACTTGCTCTCAAAATTAAGACTGAAAGGCGATTGGCCGAAAGTACACGAGTTATTCCCGCTATCAAACTATGGACGAGCTGATTTAATACATATCATTTCCGAAATAACATTAGTAATCCGGCGTTAAACACAAACCAGCGGCTCCCTGCCTGATGATAATATTATTACAAATAATACGCACAAATTTTATTGGCAAATAAAACGGGTTTGACTTGCTGGCCGTTTAGTTTTAAACATTTAAACAACTCGTCCAACGGCGTATTTATACCACATTTGTGTATTTATATCACTCCGCGTTTTTCTGCCCGCAAATTATAACTTTAATCAATAAATTGTGACCTAATCAAAACACGAGCGGGATTGATTGGCGGTAACTGACGTGCGCTCCGCCGAATCGCCGCGGGCCAACGGGCGCGGAGGTGCCGCCCCTTTTCGCACGAAGCGGCCAATGGGAGCGCGCCGCCGCCGTGACGTAGCGGAAGTGGACGCAGCGTCCCGCGCAGGTAAATATTTTTTGAAATCCTTGGCGCGGAACGCGTCCGAGTCGGCGAGTTATCAATCGAGACGCGATTATAGTCGAGATATATATTTTAAAAAAACGACGTTTAAAATGCCGCCTCGCTTTAAAGATGAGCAGATAAAAAAACAAACAAACTAGGATTTTCGAGGTTTTCCCGCAATCGCCTCCCAGCGCCCGCCGCCCGGTTAACTCTGGGATTCTTGGAAGGAAAACCGGAGGAAAGGGATCCGGATTAACCGGGTTTCTTTTTTTAAATTACAAAGAGGTCTAAAGGCATATTAGTTGTTAACGTAAGCGGTTTTTAAGTTGTTAACGTGGCGTTAACGAGCAACTCGCGGAGGCGGCAACTCGGCGACTCAGCTTCCCCGAACAAAACACGCAAACGTTTAAGAAAAACACAAAGATCAATCGAGACTCACCTAAAATAAAAAAAAATAATCCGCGAATCTCGTTCAGAGGAGGCTTCCCATCGTCGCAGTTGTCCCCGCAGCTCGTCCTGCGCCGGCCGCCGCGCTAAAATAAAAACAACCCTAAACGGCGGGATAATGGCGGAGTGACGCGCTCGACCCTCCGGACATGGGCGGCTTCTTGCTCAAACTTTCGCCCCCCCCCCGCCTCGCAGTTGAGAAAAGTCCGTCCACTTGTGCGGGTGACCGGCGGCGATTGACCGGAGACTCGAGTGGGCCAGCGCGCGCGCGCATGCGCACTCGCGAGGGTTCCCTCCCTGCTTGGAAAGGGGCGGGTCCTCTTCTTCCTTCCGTCGCGGGACGGCGGCCGGCGAACAGCCTTGCGGCGCTCTAGCGCCACCCTCTGCCTGATGAACGCAAAGCAAAGGCCCTCTTTTTTTTTTTTTTTTTTTTTTTAAATAAATAAATAAATTTTATTTAAATTCAGTTTCCTTTACAAAAAAACATAAATAAACAAAGCAAAGCAAAGCCCCTCTGGAGGAGGACGTGTCCATAGTATGACGTGATTGAGGTAATTTCCTCTCAGACCTGCACATGCCGGGCTCCAGTTTAGGGCTGACCCTGAATCAGCCGCTAAAACCCTTCCTGGTTTATTGATCCTTTTCCACTACATGCTACCGGCTCTACTCTACTCTACTCAGCTCGCCTTTTTTGGTTTTCCATTAGGAAAAAAGTACTTGGTCCCACTTTTTTAGTACCCGCTGTCCTGGGTACGGTGGCCGACAAGGGCCAAACGCACTGCAACGGCTGAATGCGTCTCAGTTAAGGAAAACAGCTTCAGGTATACTGATTGATTGATTGATGATACTTTATTGTCTGATCAAGTCTGAAATTTTTCTTGCATCATAGCAGCTCCATTTGACATCACATAAAAAAAAGACAAGGTACATTTAACATAACGTTACACGCACAAAAGACGATAAAAGACAATATTCAACGCCCTTCAGCGTACATTTGAGCTGGGATTAAGCTCCTTGTTTAATTTTTGGATTGACTGGTGCACAACAAAGTGCTTCAGTCTTACCCTATTAAATTGTGGGACTTCTTTCTACATACAGCGGAACGCTAGTGGGACTTTTATTTGTTTAACAAGCATAACAGGTCATGTGTATGTCATGGAAGGCTGTGATAAGAGGGCTTTTTTTAATGTGCTATTATAACGGGTGCTTGATATCAATCTCTAATAATCAGCAGTTGAAGCTGTTTTCCTTAACTGAGACGCGTGAGGCCGTCGCAGTGCGGCCACCGTACCTGGGGTTCCAAAAAATGGCCGACCGGGTACTGTGAGGTACTAAAACGTGGCGCGGAAACCCTGCAGACCTCCGATTGGTCGGAGAGAAGCATCCATTGTCACGGCCGCCGTTTCGATGTTCCACTTCCAGGAACTCATCGATTGTTTCCCTCCTCTCCTTCCTCTGGTTCCTGTCGTGCCTACGTTGCGCGGAAGACGCAGCCGCAGCGGCTTTTGCATGGCGTCGCCATGACGACCAGTTACCACGCGACAGTACTATCTTCTAACAGAAAATGACCAGGGTAGAGTCGAGTAGAGTGGAGAGAAGCTGTGCCGGTACCATATAGTTGGAAAGCGCCACGCATACTTCAGGCCTCCATGTAACTTATCTCCACATATCTAGTCTAGACCGATGCTATCATTCATGATTTTAATTTCAAACAAAATTACTAATCAGTATATGTTCCTTCTCTCAGATTCAGACGGAGCAACTAATACACTGAATAAGCACAGTTGCCTCAATTACAGTCTGCTTAGTGCGGAAAACTGGCGGAATTGTGAGGGGGATAAAGGCCTGATTTGCTCATTATGTGACAACATCTCCAAAAACCTAGCTTATACAATTATTGTTATTTATTTATTTTTTTTAATTTAGCAAAAGATTATATTGTCCACGCGGTTGTGTTCTGTGTGTCAAATGTAGGACCAGATATTTCAGGGCTGCTCTTTGATTTCCAGGTCTTCTGCATTAGAGTGTCAGCGAGGCCGGTTATCACAGTTATGATCTGAATCAGCCGCCACGTTTTATTCATATTTCTAATTGTCCTTTTTGTACTCAAATTATTGTAACTTTAACAGTGACAAGTTGACCTTTCCTCACTCACAAAGTTCTTCATTTTCTAGTTTATGATCATCATTTGAATATTGATTTATTAAATGAATTCTCAAGCAACCTCTTTTTAGTACCGCTTCAGATTTTATTTTTAATTCTTATTTCTCTTTTTTTTTAATCTTGTATTTCTCGTGATACATTAAAGTGCCACTCTTTTTATCAACTCTCCGCTTCATCTTGTTTTATGTTGAATTTTTTTTAATATTGTTTCGGATATGAAATTGAAGTTGGGATTCGATCATTTTATTAATTTTAGGTTTTAATGATTATTTCGGCAGAAATGCCGGTTGATGTCGCGACTCGGGAGGCCCACAGCTAACTGGGGGGGTCGGGGTGGGGGGGTAATCAGATCTGAATCATCCTTGACGCACCTGAAACGGCTCCGTTTCGGCACGAGGCGGCGACAGAACCCGCCTTACCGGCTGTCGCCATGGAAACCGACGAGCGGCTTCAAGGATGTTCGGGGAGAGCGGGCGCGTCAAGTAACCAGTGACGTAATGTTATGGATGTGGGAGAGAGCGAGCGGGACCCCGATGCTGCCTTCAAGTGCCCCTCGTAAATTCCGTCTAAACTGGTATATGAGTCCAAACGTGGGGATTAGGTGACAGAATTAGGAGTGGGATTAAAGTGATTGGTCATTTCCAGATGTTGGCCCAGATGATCTTATACCTCCTCTCTCATACCTTTTGTTTAGCCCCGTGAAAAATTTAGCCTGAAAACATTTGCATTTTATGTGTTTGAGTTTGCGTGTAAACAGGCGGGAAAGTCCAGTTTTACACGCGGTGAGATTAAAAACCAGAGGAGCTGGTTTACTGATTACTAAGAGACTTTACATTGGACATTTTAAAACTGTTCACTGTAAATAAATAAATAAATCTTATTGGAAAGATGAAACGAATAATTTCTAGGGGGGGAAAAGAGTTCCAAAACAAGATCACGAAACACACGGCAGTAACAGGTCCAGGTACAAGAAAAGACACTGATATAGGAGGAGTAGTATGAGAATTATTAATCATATTAACCTCGTGGCAGTTCGGTTTGCGCCGCCGCGCCATCCCGCGCAGGGATATTTCCGACGGCACCTGAACGCAGCAGCTGGCTGCTCCGTTCGCAGCCTGCCAGAGCAGCGGACAGCGGCACTCACGAGGCAGGCACCGTCTCCTCCGGGAGTGGGAGAAGCGCACAAGTGCCGGGTAAGCAACCTTTTTTTCCCCTCTTAATTTATGGTTTTACATCAGGCGGCGGCCTCCGGTGCTTATTCGCCCTCGTAAGTCCCGGCGTCGTCTTTTTTATTTTTCCCGTTAATTCGGCCAGTTTCCCAGAGAGGCGACGAGCGGCTGAAGTCTCGCAGGTTTCTCCTGCAGGGATGCTGCGGCAGTGAACCCACCACGGGCGGACGCTTCCCCGGGACCGCGGCTCTATAAAGCGCAGGGGCGTAAAAAAAAAGACACGTAAAGTCACGCAAACGGCGCAACGCGCTAGCAAGTTTTGCCACCAAAGTTAGCTCGATACGTTCGCGCCAAGCGACACCTGTGGTAATTAAGCTAGCCGGTGAGAAACTTGATTCGCGTCGCCAAGAATAAAAAAATATTTATCACATTCAAGTGGCAACAAATGACGAGCAAGCGAAACGCAGCGTAAATAGTAACTTACACGCCAAAAAAAAGAAAAAAAAAGCCACGCTAACTCACGCAAATGACATACCGCGCTAGCAAGTTTACCACCCAACTAAAAAGTTAGCTAGTTTAGTTTTCAGTAAAGTTTTGCGTCGGTTATGAAGCGAGCTGGTGAGTCGAACTCTTGGTTTTCGTCGCCAAAGATACGGTGTTTTTGAGATTAAGTTGGTGCAAGTCGTAAAATTAAACAAAACTTAGCATAAAGTGTCAATTTACGCGAATGTGTGCAGGCATTTTAGCCAGCGGCGGAGGAAAATGGGCAAATTCAACCCCAAAATAGGTGAAAAAACCCCCCAACTGCAAATGGGAAATCAAATTTAAATCCCATTATTAAGGCTTCTTTGACAATTAAACAGATTATAAAGGCTAAACAGGTACTCCAACTCAACGGTTATATGTGGTCAGATTACCACATGATTTACATCTCCAGTATCTTCACCAGGCAGCCTTACTTTTTTATTTTATTCTTTATTTTTTTGCAAGACGGGGATTAAAAGTAATGGGAATAGAGGCATGCTGTCACAGCTGCAGTCACAAAACGGCTTAAAACGCACGTTTTTTCCCCCTGCATAAACAAAGATATTAATAATGCATCAGACCTTGTTTCTCGTGTTGCCTAAACGCTTCCTTTTAGCAGCCCTGGTTTACTGCAGCAGACCGGTGAGTGACTGCAGCTTTTTTTTTGTTTATTTATGCATTTATTTCTGTATATATATATATTTTTCCCCAGCGCCGCTCTGAAACCGAGGCCCCGTCCACATTTTTCACAGTGGATGACACTTCTGACTCCTGGCCAGCGGAGAGGATGTTATGACGGCGCTCTCTTAAGTTCAAGTATCCATGGCGACGGTGATGGTTCCGGGGGCCGGGGCCCTGCCGCTTGTCTCCGCCTGCCGCCGCCGGCCCTGACGCTTCACCTCGGGCCCCAGCAGGAACCGTCCGAGGCATGACATGGCTTTGAGGAGGCCTGAGGTCGGCTCCTCCCAGAGATCGGGCGTCAACGTCTGCTCCATGAAGCAGAGTTGATCATCAGCACGTCCTTTTTTTTTTTTTTTCTTTTTTTTTTCCCCCCCAATTTATTTGCCCCTCCAATTTGTGGACAGACATTCATGCGCCACAACAGGGAATCAAGCGGGAAGGGGACTGAAATACTTTGAGCTGTTTTTGTGGAAGCTGGATGCTCAGCTGAGGGAGGATGGAGGCTGGAGCAGCAGAGGCGAGTCCGCAGCAGCAGCAGCAGCAGCAGCAGCAGCAGCACGCCAGGAGGAAGCCTGTGCTGCACGGCTTGGAGGACCAGAAAAGGGTGAGTCCATGACTAGAGCGCTTTGTCTGCCCCGTCCACACATCCGCTCTTTGCCGTGTTGATGGCTTTGAGTACGGCAGGGCTAAGCGAGTGTTGGCGCTGTGGAAATAAACAGCACAGTTGGCAAGAACACAGCTGCGTGTACTTTGGACCGATCGGCCGTAACATTGTGACCACCTGCGTGTTTACCGTGGAATATAACGCCTCAGCCCTGCAATAAATAAGTTCTCAGTTCAGGAAGAGTTATATGCTGATTTTCTTTTATAGAATCAGTTGGAGAGAGGTGTTGACATGTTTGAATGATTGTTATTGGGACTGCAATCTGACGCTGTTGGACTGTACTGGGTTACACTGAGAGGGGTCCCTAATATTTTGGCCATCACACTCACAGACATGAGGGTGCCGAAAGTTAAGGGACGCACCTCTCAGTGCTGCATGACCCGTCAGAACATCACAAATTACAGTCCCAATAACAAGCAGCACCTCGCTCCAACAGATTCACTCATAATTCAACATAAAACTCCTCCTGAAGGGAGAAGTGATTGCAGGGCTGTTGCATTATACTCTATGGTGAACACGCAGGTGGTCATAATGTTATGGCCGATCGGTGTGCATTTGAGTCCACCACCGCCTACCCTCATGAGAGCTCCGGCGCTTCTCTCGTTTAAATAAAATCATTTGAGAATAAGACAAACATCCATAAACGCTCGGTAGATGTCCAGCTTAGATATACTGTACTTCTTTATGATGCTGCAGTGATGGAAATGAGGCGGTTTCTCATCCAGATCGCTGTAGATTTGCGTTCACTCTGAGCCTTACTGAATGTCTCGACACAGTTACCTTTTTAAAGTGATGAAGTTTTCCGCCGGGGAAATTTCTGAAGGACCAGGTGGATGCAGTGTTGATGGAAAGGTCAAAGAAACCCGCAACATCATGCGGTTGGACACTTTAAAGTTCAGATATAATAATATCAGATTTTAGCACTGGCATCTTTCTAGCTTGGAAAATTATTGAATCAGTCCTCTTGGTGGGCGACCTCATCTGCTGCAGACCGGACGGCCGCTGACGCTCCCAGGAAGGAGTTCTCCGCATGACCTTCAGTTTCAGATTCGTCCCACTTGCCTCGGCTGTAGGTCTGATTCGGAAGAAGGGTTCCTCTCGCTGTTCTTCCTCCCCTTGTACATTATTGATTTGATCAGGTGTGTTAAATTAGTCACGTGGGATTATGTAGAACATGAATATTAATCGGTGCAACCAAAGTCCCAGCTGCTGTTTTCCAATTTTCCAGTCTGCCGAGCTTCTCTCTGGATGCTAAGTGACACGCGAGGACTTGGGCTTCTCTGCCTAGTGTTCTATGAATCTTGATGTCCACGTGGTCCCACCTAAGCAAGGTTTCTCCATGTTGTTGTTGCCAAGGTAACCCCCCCTGCCCCCCAAACCCTCCAATACCATTCATAGAATTAGTTTTTACCCTTTTGTGCGCCAAACAAATTATCAGCAGCGACGCGTCCAGATTTCATTTGAAGCCTCAGCGGCTGCTTCAGATGTTGAGATGTGGCAGCGACATCAGTCGGAGACGAGGGCCAGACGTTCTCCGCTCCCCGGGGACGGCAGGCTGCGCCGGGCCGAGTCAATACTCACCTTCCTCCTTAATGGACATCCGCTCGCTGACTCTTGCGGACAGATGGACTCGGTTTTTCTTTTTCTTTTTTTTTTTTTTGGAGAATTACCTTTGGGCTTCCGTTCAGTAAGATCCAACGCTCCCACCAATTACCAAGGCTGCGTGAGCCCAAGATCCTATATTTGATACCGGCGCCCGGCGGGAGGTAATTGGATTTTGTTCTCTTTGTAGATTCACTGGCTCGCATATGTCCCCCCACAACCCCCCCCCGATCCCCTCCCCTCCAGCTCCACATATTAATGTTCGTTGAGAGGCAATCAAGGTCCCGCATGTGAAAGCAGACGTTCAGGCCGGCTTTTGTGCTGTGGAGAATCCGGGCTCAGCGGAGCAGAGCCGAGGACAGAAACATGCCCACGTGCGGGCAGTTTTTATTGAGCAAGCGCTCCATTTAAAGCGCTCAGATGTGGATAGGAAATCTAACAAAAGATACGCGTTTTACTTTTGTTGTGAATTTTTATGAATCCTATTTTTTTGTGGAGTGTTTTTTTTTTTTAACGTTTTAACTCCAATTGCGTGGGGGATAAGAATCAGGTGGCCATCTCGGTTGGGCAGCACCCTTTCAGAAGCCGTTAAAAACAAGTGCTTTAAAGGGAGGCATTGGTGTTACTTTGAATTTCTTGTGACAAATTGGCGAGGGACGTCAAATTATCCTGTTAATTGCAATTCCTTAATTAAATTAATATTCAGCACGTTACGTTTTTTAATCAAATTAATCAAATTATTAATCTCCAACTTTGCTGTTTCTGAATCTAAGTTGCCTTTGTAGAAAATCCTTTTGTAAGCGTCGGGCTTGTGGTGCTCGAGTTGTTGGGGGGTGGAAAACAATGGCCGGTCACACCCTGACGTGGACATTGATTGGCCGTTAGTGTGTCTGGGCCTGTTTAGCATAAGCTGATAGGCTCCCGTTGTGGTCGGGAGGGCGAGGTGAGGATGGTGAGCAGGTGGAGAGGAGCACGTGAAAACGGAGGGGCATGTTCTTGCCCAGCGGGGAGGGATGAACTGCAGGCCGATAAACGTAGCGGAAGTCGAGGGGTCGACGGAGGCGTCGCAAGCTGCGTCCAGCGACCCGTCGTGCAAGCTGCCGTGCAGTGGTGTTTTATTTTATTTTTTTATAGTCTGGAGCATTCTCAGGAAAACAAGCTCAGTGTTCAGCAGCAGCCCTTATTATTTGGAGATTGACGAAAGAACGCAGAAATATCTCAGTGGATTGAAAATGGCCAGGTCTGTTAAAAACAAGAAATTATTTTCTAAAGCCACTTTTTTTTTGTTATAAACCAGTCTTTTGATCTGCCACAATAATCTAATGTATTAAATGAAAACACCACAAGTTGAGGGCTTTTTTCAGCAATTTTCAGGTAAGATTAAAAAAGAGATCATGATTAATCTCTCATTTTTTTAGGGCTGCAACAATTAATTGATTAATCGATGACTAATCGATTATTGAATTAATCGCCAACTATTTTGATAATCGACTCATCGTTTTGAGCTTTTTTTAAGTAGAAAAAGTCCAAATTCTCTGATTCCATCTTGTCAAATATGAATATTTGCTGGTTCCTCTAGTCTATGACAGTAAAGTGAATATCCGTGGGTTGTGGACTGTTGGTTTATACAAAACAAGACATTTGAGGTCGTCTTCTTGGGATTTATAAACCAAAAGCCCAACACATTCATGCTTTTTAATTTACTTTTTGTATCAGTAGCAGCCAAATATCAGCAGCAAAGTTGATTTAAAATATGTAATTTTCAATGAAGTATCCATCTCGTCTCCTTGTTCCTTTCTTCCCTACAATGTAGATAAAATTTGTGCACTTTTTTCTAAATCCGATTAATCGATTTAATCGAAGAAATAATCGACAGATTAATCGATTATCAAAATAATCATTAGTTGCAGCCCTACATTTTTTAAAATCTCTCGACAGCACTAAAATTGGCACGTGTAATGTTTTAAACTTATGCCACCGCGTTGTTCTTTCCAGTGGTGATATCAGCCTCAGGTGTAGTTAGAATGGCTGGTCTGAATAATGCAATGACGGGTCCCGCTTTCCTCGCAGATGAACTAATTTGTCGATTGCAGTCCTTTATTGCGGCCGGCATCTTTCGGTAGGCGTTCCATCGTCTTCATAATCCAGTCAGATTATGCCTCTGGCAGCCACTGTGCGCTGTGACTGGTATCAGGCGAATCTGGCAGGAGTTGAGACTCCACAAGATTCCACCATCAAGGTCTCAGTTATGCTTTTAAAAAAAATATAAACTCAAGGATTTAATGCCGTGATGCCGAAACAACGCCTGCAAAGCATATCTGACAGCTGGCGCATCCCCGCCTCGTTGAATGAGCGCATATGAAACGCTGAATTCTTCCTTACTGAACCGCTCATCGATTCATATCCCAGCGAGTCGTGACAGGTTTGCGGGACTGACAGTCGGAAGCATCGCAGGTGTGCGCGGAACAAGCGTGGACATTTGTTTTGTGAAATGAGTTTTTCCGTCTCGTTTTGGATCGGTCTGCTGTTTAGAAAGCAGCGCTGATGTTATCTTTAGAATTCAGAGTGCCAGTTGTGGCGCTTTTCCCCTGCATGTAACAACACCACGCTACTCGCCTTTTTTGGTCTTGCACTCGGAAAAAGTACGTCATACCAGGTACCACGTTTTTTCGTAACTGCTGTCCTGGGGTCCTGAAAATGGTTGACCAGGTACTAATGAGGTTACTAAAAGCTGGCGTGAAAACACTGCTGACGTCTGATTGGTCAGAGAGTCGCCACATCGTCACCATGTCATCGGTGCGCGGCACGCACCCATGAACCCGTGCACGCCAGTTTTAAACAACAAAACTACTGTGGCGGCTGCAGTTTCAACATTTTTCGCTCTCAAAAATGACGTGACACCGTTCCGTCAATGGCGTCTCTTCTTCCTCTTCTTCTCTGTGAATTTCCGTGTTGCGTTGAAGACGGCGCCACGGCAGTTTGCGTGGCTTTCGCTTCGACGGCCGCTCGCACCGAGGCGCTACCATCTCCCAAAGTAAAGCGACCCCACAGAAAAGTACTTGATACTAGAGTAGAGTGGAGCTGGTGCCATGTAGCGGAAAAAAGCGAGTCCATTACGCTGATTTAAAAAAAAAAAAAAAAAAAAAAAAAAAAGTCTCCAAGCAGCCATTCCGGAGGGAGTCAAATTAGAAGATTCCAGTGGAAAAACCGTTAGGAGTAAAGGGTGTGACAGCAGCTCTCGCTAATGTCTGAAACGGGCGACAGAGGGCATTTACAAGGTGACAGGGGCCGTTCGGTAATGCACCCATTATTGATTCAACTCACTGAGGAAGAAAGGGAGTTTGACGCTAATTGCTCAATCAGAGCCACTGGAAATGATGTATTTATTTCCAGCAGTAATTCCTGACTGCTCATTAGGAGGCGTTTGATCCGTCCGGGTGGGGCCCTGTAGGATAATGAGGTGTTTACAGTGGATGTGTTCGCGTCACTGCTCGGCTGCAGTCATTCCGCAACATCCTGGTAATTAGCTGAGAGACTCAAATGAGTGGGAAACACTGCACGGTTGTGTTCACCCCTCCCCACACACCCCCCACCCCCTAAAAGATGGACGTAATCCTCAACCTCAGGGTGAAGTCCTTACCCAGCAGGGGGGCCCCGGTTGCTTAGGTTGTGCCAGCCTGCGAGGCGTGATGATGGCGCATTAAGCCTGTTAGCAGCTCAACTGTCAAGGAGCTCGTTCTGTTTTAATAGTTTAATTAGGCAGTTGACACAATGAAAAGGACACAACCGCTGTCACGATTAGGGAAAGCAAGCAATGTATTTATCTTATTTGATTTACTTATTCGATGGAGACATCGCATGCCAACGTGAACGCGCCGGAGTTGGCGCAATTGCTCATTTTTCCTCTGTGGTCGCGAGGCAGGTGACGCCCCCCCCTTATAGATGCCACCATTTCACTCGGTTCAGCTTTACACTGGTCAACCATAACATTATACTGAGAAGTGTCCCTAATGTTTTGGTCACAGCGTCAGCAGTGTCATAAATTACAGTCCCAATAACAATCATTCAAATATGTCAACACCTCTCACACACATTCGATCACAATTGCAGGTGGTCATAATGTTATGGCTGATTGGTGTTTGCATTTGAGTCCATCGCCGTCTCCCCTTGTACAGCTTTGGTGCTTCTTTTTTTTTTTTTCTCGTTAAAATATTTTCAAAATAAGACAAACATCCATAAACGTTCGGTAGCTATTCATTTTAAAAATATTGCACTTCTTTATGATCCTGCGGTCATGGCATTGAGGCGGTTTCTCATCCAGAGTATGAAACGTCTTTTTGAAGGCAGGTTTTAACACACTTGCGGTTTCATGTGAGCAAGTTTTATCACGGCAAGATAACAACGCAAGCTAATGATGCCTCGGTTTGTTTGAACATGCGGACCAGCAGCTCCATCATTCGTCTTCCCTGATGGAAGTAGGTTAAGTAGGGAAGCCTGAGCACCCTCTGGGACCCTCCACGGGATCCCATGGCGTTCCCTAGTCACACCCTCCAGCACATTCCGGGTCCCCCCTCTAATAGTCTGCGGTGCACACCTTCAACACCGCCACAGGGAAGGTTTCCATCACCATTAACATCGCCGCAGCGCTTCTCCTCTTTCATCGGGTCGGCGCATCTGGTGATCTGCATGTCATGGATACGAAACAAAAGACTTCCAACCAATTGCACAACCGAAATAATGAAAACAAAATTCCCTCATTATCGAGTGAACGTATTCAAATGCAGATTCTTTTTCACCGTTTTTAGCATTTCGAGACGCTCATCTTCTACATTTCCTGTAATTTCTCAGAAAGCGTTCCACGTACACCTGATATCCGTTCCGGTGATTCTTTTGACGAGCAGCTTTCTGGCCTTCTGGTCCGCACTCAATCTGATTGTTAGTGTGCTTGCAAAGGTGAGGCAGACCTTGCTCTTTGCCGCTGCCACCCCAGCGTTACCTTCCAACAGCGGACATTTATCCAGACATATGGCTAAGGCGTCAGCGGTGGCGCCCTCCCCGAGCCGCCAACCTGTTCACGAGGACCGCGACATCTGTGCTGCAGCCGGTGCCCTTGTAACATTATTCTCTTAAACAAGCTTCCAAACGCCGAAGGCCACATCTCCGTCAGAGAGGAGTGGAGGGGGAGGGTACACGAGCTCCTCTTCACGCAGCTCGCTGGCACCTGAAGAGATTTGAATAACGACCCGTTTCTTTGCGCGCGGCGAGAATTGATTCTAACCCCAGATTGAGATTAGACTCGCCGGCCCACTGCTGTTTGGCTGGCCGGCCGCCGACATGCGGAGAGCGACGAGATGGGGGTGACAATTTGTCTTTGACAGGGCTTGATTGATTGCGCGTGCCAGAAGCAAAGCACTGCTGGTATCTGAAACTAATTGAATGTAATATCCAAGCGATGGGATGGCGCGATGACAAACGAGCGGCCTTGTGAGATCATTTAGAGCCCATTGTAGACGTTATCCCCCTCTAACAGTTGCGCCTTAGAGCCAGCCCTGGACTGGATTGATAAGATAAGCGATGACTATCTTTAGCGATTACATAGCTTCTCTCATTATCCAATTTAGCACCAGTAAGCCAGAGCAGATGCCAGCCGTTTTCCTTGCCAAGGTTTTTAGAAAAGAATCTGGTTCAGGAGCAAGTTTCTGACAGATTCTGATAGTGGAAAATCTTAATCGCACAACTGTGGCTCCTGCGGAGAAGACGAGGGTTCTTCCGAGGCTCCGGCTAAGCCGCTCTTGCAAACCAAGCAGCTGCAGAGGAGAGGCAGGGGATTTATTTTGGTGAGGAACTGTGTTTGCCCAGTCATGCGGCACTGACGAGCGCTGGGGCTCGGGGGTTTCGGATTGGTGGATTGGTGGATGGTGGGGGTCAGAAGGGTGGAGGTGGGACCAGGCGTGGAGCTCTCAGGCCGGGGGTGGGGGAAGGATGCTGCACTCAGGATGCTGCTCGGCCTTCGACAGCCATCTGGCCGCCACCGTCTCCTGGCGCCCTGAGGGAGGATGAAGGACAGGTGGCCGGAGCTGGTGGGATGGTATTGACCTCGGGTATGAGGGCCCCCTTCACATACCAACATTAGCCGTCCGTTACTTCCTAAAACGGTCTTCTCTTAGAAGATCTAGACGGTATCGTGTGCGAATTTAATATGTTCGCAGATCTCATGTTCGCAGCAATGGGCCATGTTGGTAGTAACACACTCAGCAGGGTGTGTGACGGTCCGGCTGTCCTGACTCGCACGTCGCCATAATCCCCGTCTGGGTGTGAGGAGGAGGCCGGATCTGGTTCAGTCTGGTTCAGACGAGGTGCCCCCGGCTGATGATCGCCGCTCCCGTGGTGATGGGGTTTCCTCTGGTAAATGGGCATTGTATATTTACACAAACACATGATTCATCAGGAGGAGCACCTTTATGCCCCCCCAATCGTTGATTAATACAGCACTGGAAACAGTCTTGACATATCAAGGACTTTTACCATCATTACGGTGAATAATGAGGTTATAATTAAAGCTTAGAAGCAGCCTCTGTCAAATCTTTCCACCCTATTAAGACGTAAACACCAAAACAACTGTCATTGTTCCACCCCCTCCCCTCCCCCTAAAGAGCTATTATTTTGATGGGTTCTTGCCAGTGGTTATATTTCATTTGCGCACATTTTGATTTTATTCCAAGCTCATAAAAGATATAGCATCAGTGTTTATCGCCTGTGAGCGCACCTTCGGGCCCAGCTTGTGACTGGATTTGATGGGGACAGGAGGAGATGAGAACACTGCAGGATTTCACATTCAGATCACTGGGGTGTGAACGGTGAGGCCGGATCTTCTCGTGCCTCATTGGCTTTATGTAAGTCCACTTTGGGGGACCTTTTTTTTTTATTTTTATTTTTTTATCATGCGTCTGCAGTCGCGTAAGAACGAGAAGCTGCTTGAGCCGCGTCTTTAAGAGCGGCCTCTTTGCATTGCTTTTTCCTCCTCATCCCGGGAAGCCCCATCAGAATTCAATTTTACACACCAAGAATTTTCCAGTGTGATAAGGAGGGACAAGGGGTAACAAAAGGAGCTGTTTTTTTTTTTTTTAATATCATCTGGAGCTGGTTCCTCCAGCCAATCTATCCACCAGACAGCCTCTTACCTTGAGTCCACGTTGTACATCTGCCGCGTTTAGTGAGGAAGTCCTAACAAGGCATGGTTGTAGTCTGAAGCTGCGGACAAGCTTTCTCTTTTTGTTGCGGGACATGGCGATATGTGTCTGCCGCTGAGTGCAATATTGCTGGACCCTTTTTTTCGCTTGCGGTGATAAAGGAACTTCATTGTCACTGTGACAATGAACAGCGATGCCGAGGGAATGTGCTGTGGCCTTCAAAAAATTCCATCAATTTTTGTAAAAGGAACACCAAAATTGGATTCTGATTCTGTATCCTAAATTTTTTTTTTGAACATTGTCTCTCTTTATAATTTTCTTTTAACCCCGAGAGAATGCAAGAACCAGCGAAAAACTTAATAAACCTTGAGTTATCTATCACAGGTACTCTGATAACATTCAGTACTTACATGTGATAATTGGAAGTATCCACATGAAATCCAAGCCCATACACTGTAGCACCTTTTGTAAGCATGTTCCCTTCCACAAGACGCAATGTGAGATAAATTATTTGCGAGGTTACAGAGGGATTAGATCTCAGTGTTCCCTTTATCTTTCTGAACAAATAATCCTGTTTTATTCATGGAACAGATTTTTCCACCGGTGTGTGTCTCTCAGCATGTAATCCGCTAAACATGATGAATCGGGCAGTGATTTCCTGTCTTCGGTACCTTCCCCCAGTCTTCCTCGACACCTCTGTTCATCTTCGCTGCATTTTAATGCCGCGTGTAGTGGCAGCGCCGAATAATCTCCGCAGCGTGCAGAGGTGGGACGTGGCTACTTACCGACGGCTTGTTTCTGCACTTAAAGAACTGCTAAGAACATTCATTAGAAGTAATTAGGCAGTTAATATTGGCGACGTTTGCATCATTTCTTTCGTGTTGATTTTGCTGCTTTCTGGTTTAAGTAAATAAAACTGTTGGATGTTTTTCGGTGGTACGAGTGCGGTGAGTCATTAGTGGGGATAATGTAGCCATACGTGATATCTGCGTCACGGTAGACCAGGATATATGGAAGATTTTAGAGGTTCCAGCACCAAGAGACGGTGCTGGGTCCCTTGGCTGGCTTCTAGAAGCTGCCCCAGCGCTATTTTGGAGGGGAGGTAATGGGATGGGGGGGTGTAGAGAGGGGGCTGCTGTGGACAAGCTGTAATTAAACCATTCAGTTCCTTGGAGAGCACTAAGCCTGGCATCAGAACAGATGATTGTCACGTGACTCTGTCTGCAGCAGAGACACAATCAATGCAAATGGTGAATAATGTCAGCTCTGCACACCGCAGGGTCCGGGTGGTGTTTTAGGGTGGAAAGGTTCCAGAACTTGTAAGTAGTTGCAGCTAAGGGGAGTTGTTTTAAGATGGGGTGTGTACTTGTGTGTACAGGGTAGCTGTGTGTGAAGTTATTTGTGACAAGTTTGATTCGTACTAAAAGTCATTTGGGCTGATATTCAGATATATCTGTCGGTGGGAAAATGGCCAACATGCTGTAATATTAGTTGTGGATATTCAACCGCATCCAGCACCAATCACTATCACAGAAGTCTAGTGTGTGTGTTGTAATGCCTGCTGTGTGTTTTTGCCCAGCTTATTCATAATTTTTAAATTCACCGTAAAAGTTACTGTCGCATTGCACAGATATTTGGACAATAAAGACTTTTGTTAAGCTGATCAACAGAATATATGTCTACAACAGAATAAGGGTTAGAAGAATATGACATCAGAATATGACATCAGCACACAACATTTAAGAGAAGACAGTTGTGGTTCCGTTTCATAGATTAACTGTTTGAGTTTTTTCTCGCTCTGTAGTTATAATTGATTGGTGAAATGTGCCTATGTGTTGGACCGTTAACTTCATTCCATGATTCCACCAGCCTCCAGTTCATAATTAAGTCCCAGAGGCTGATCTTTTTTTTTCTTCTTTTTCTCTCCTTTGTCTGACTAAAACTGCAGCAAATAGTGCCAGATGAGTCGCGAAGGGCTTCTTAAGGGGGTTGGTTGGGTTCAATAGATCAACACTACTTCCTGTTCATACTGCATTGTGGTTGTATACGTTAGTTTGACTGAAGGTTGTCCAAAATGGCTGTTAAGTCGAGCAGCATGTGGAATACCATTTAACCCAAGGTAGCATTGAAATACCAAAGGTTTCATGTGATGCTGGTTGCCAGAAAGATTGTTGGGGGAGTATTGCATCGAAGATTCTGATTACTCGTGTATCATTCCCTCGTTGGTCAACAGCTCAACACGCAGCACGAGAGCAGGGCAACTCTTCAATTAAGACTCAGCGTTGCGTCTTGATGTGTGCAGCTCGGAATCATTCGGAAAGATATCGCCAGGCGGACCGGATGAGACGGCGTGCCAGACGGAGCTCGTGTTACTAATTAGCCTTGTTCGAGGTGAAGTGTGCCACAAAAGGTCAGATCAGGACACCGCCGGCACGGGTGCAAGCCTGCGCGTATTCTACATATGCTCCCTCGGTGACGCAACGCGTCAGGGTCACGATGAGGCCGCATCCCCGTCACCTCCATCCAGGCCACAGACCCCTCCTCCCCTTCACTCCCATAACAACCCCTATTCTGGTATCACTTACACACATAATCAATACAGGCTCTCTGCTGTTATTGATCCAGCCGCGGTGTACACACAGCTGCTGCGGCCTCTTGCCTGGAATCAAGGACCCAGGAAAAGACACTTGATCACCCGCACCTGGTTCTTCCCAGCCATCTCGGCAGTGGTGCTGAGAGCTGGGAGATCAAGGATGGCGGTGTGGGGATAGGGGGGGTGTTAGCATCAAAGGCTCCTGCTTTATACAAGGGCAAGTAATCGCTATGTTAGGTAATCTATTCATCACAGGTCAGTGACTCTTTGTAGCTATATAACCAAGTGTGCTTTTGAGTTGGAACTGCGAGGCTGTGCAGGGAGCGCTGACGGGCAGCGCCAGAGGACAGTTGGAACGCCAGCATCTTTCCAGCTCTATAGCGACAGCCTGACCTTGGCTGATCATACGAGGCCGGCATCAGGCGCGACGCAACCGATTTGTATTGTTCATTTGCAGTGATCAGATGACAAAATCGGTTTAGAACCTGCAAGGCGGCCAAAAATCGCATCAAGAACCGGGGCTGTCACTGTGATGGAATTTCCCCTTTGTTGACTCATGGTGGCAATACAATATTATTGGATTATTTAATTTACAAACTGCTTTTTAAAGGGCATGAACGCTGTTCCAAGACATTGCGATTTAATCCGGTCTGTCTGGCACAGTCCAGTCTGTGGTCACAAGGGCCTCCCACATCAAGAACTTCAACTATAAGGATAAAATCTCATTTTAATGATCATTAGAATTCAGATTGATGGTGGTGTCCATAACACAACATGTTATTAGCTAATGTAACATATCAGGTTGGAAATGACACTTAAAAAGTATCATTTTTACCTGACACAAAGGTGACGGATGTCCTCGTTGAAGATTGTATGAAAGCATGAATGTAATACGTTCGTAAATCCGCTCACCACTGAAGAATTTCGTAAGTCTGCGTTTGCACAAATTTTAATTTTTAAAGTTTTGTTATCTTCATGGCTCTTATGGTTCTTAATCTCCCTCCACGACTTGGTGCTAGAGGGGCTGGTTCTCCTTGAAAATGTGGACGGCAGCTTGTCATTTAAGAACTCAAATTTGTTTCAAAGAGATTTTTTTTTTTTTGACATGTTGCACCGTTAGCTGGTTCTCCTTTCTTATTTGGCTGAAAGCCAAAAGAATCCCATGGGGACGAGGTGACGAGCAGCCTCGTGCAGTCAATGATGGAAAACAAAACAAAGTACAAACATGTAAACAGAATGCCAGGGGAATCACAGCCGGTTGATACCTCTCATCCTTCACGGTTGGCTTCTTATTATCGAAGTATTTCATTCTTGTGATCACCCAAATGGCCTTGCCGTAAAGTCAGCTGTGTGTTTGGGGAGCAATGATAACACAATCCTAAACAAGTACGGGAGATATGTCGATTAGGAGGTTTAAAGAGATTGACTGAGACATCTGACAGAAAGCAGAAATCTCGAGTTAAGCAATGGCCCGCAGACCTTGTATTGATTTAACGGCGGCATCAGACTACATGAGTTCAGACATATTTTCACACAGTTCAGTCATGGCCGACAAATTTCCCGTGTCAGGCCCAATTATGAACATCGGGAGCAAGTGAAAGCTGCTGTCAGGTAGGATAGGGCAGGCGATATCAAGCGGGGGTGAACGCGCGAGGGCCTAGAAAAACATTGCATCAGCTGCTAACGGGAGTCGCCCAGTGTCACGTCGCTCGTCCACAAAGGCGAGGCTGTGAAACGCGGTGGCTACATCCATGTTCTTCCCGGTTCTTTTCCCGAACCGGGTCCAAACTTCCGGTTCCTGACCTGGATCCATTATATTTGGACAAAAGGCTCCCGCAAATGATTCTTAGATTGGCAGCTGTGATTTCCTATTTCATTTGGATGTGCATTGAAGCGACCGCGGTGACGTCACATACATCTGCACGTGTGTGTGTGTGTCTGGTGGCTGCGCCCACTGAACGGTATCTCGGCAAGCGTCGGGCGAGCGAGACCTGCGAGACGACGAGCAACAAAAGATCCAAAGTGTGGTTGTACTTCGAGAGATTAAAAGAACACGACGCAAAGTGTATGAAACGTGACGCGGTGATTACTCGCGCCGGTGGTGGCGCCGCTGCCATGACGACGCATCTCTTTAAACACAACATTAATCTGACGAAACGCACCGTGTTGGACTAGCTAAGAAACCCGGAGCCGCGGCCCCCCCAGGCTCCTCACCCCCACAGCTGCAGGCAGCACGGGATGAGGCAGCCCCATCAGAGCCTGCTGCTGCTGCTCTTCCAAGCTAGTAATGTTACAAAAAATACTCAGTTCCATTGTGTGTACATTGTTAATAGGAATCTAGCTCACTAATGTTAATGACGCCATGTAAAATGCGTCGAAATAAATGTCTGTGTGTTTAGTTGCAGGCTAACTGCCGTCTATTTAAGACGTTTCCCCGCCTTTCTGGCGTTATGTTACTGTTATTGTTACTTAATGAAACTGAGCGTAAGCCAGTCGTTCATGAATATAAAGTAACATGACGGATTGCGCCGCGTTTTCTTAGCTAAACAG
>CAAKHG010022485.1:23969-34167 GCA_901007715.1 Dactylopterus volitans
ATTTGGACAAAAGGCTCCCGCAAATGGTTCTTAGATTGGCAGCTGTGATTTCCTATTTCATTTGGATGTGCATTGAAGCGACCGCGGTGACGTCACATACATCTGCACGTGTGTGTGTGTGTGTGTGTGTCTGGTGGCTCCGCCCACTGACCGCGGTATCTCGGCAAGCGTCGGGCAAGCGAGACCTGCGAGACGACGAGCAACAAAAGATCCAAAGTGTGGTTGTACTTCGAGAGATTAAAAGAACACAACGCTAAGTGTGTGAAACGCGACGCGGTGGAATCTAGCTCACTAATGTTAATGACGCCATGTAAAATGCGTCGAAATAAATGTCTGTGTGTTTAGTTGCAGGCTAACTGCCGTCTATTTAAGACGTTTCCCCGCCTTTCTGGCGTTATGTTACTGTTATTGTTACTTAATGAAACTGAGCGTAAGCCAGTCGTTCATGAATATAAAGTAACATGATGGATTGCGCCGCGTTTTCTTAGCTAAACAGACAAGACGAGCCTGAGAGTAACTCCTTTCACGCTGGCAAAAGCTGAGAGGACGACCTGTGCAACGGTTACAGTTTTTTGTCCATGTATGATTGCGTTTGTGTTTATTATGTACTTACATGATAAGAGTAATGAATATAAAATAGGAATCGGTTTAGGAATCGGTAAGGAATCAAACCGAAAAGAGGGAATCGGATAGGAATCAGAATCGTTACAATCCAAACGAGTCTCAACCCGACAGTTGAGGTGTCTTTGAGTAAGACGCTGGACCCGACTGCTCCCGGCTGGTTAGGTCCGCATCTTGCATGGCCGCTCTCATAATTAGTGTATGAACGTGTTTGCGATATTATAAAGTGCTTTTGTGATAAGGAAAATGCGTTTAAAGGTGATCCTTGAAAAACATGCAAAATAAACAATCATCAGATTTTAAGGCTTGAATGAGATCAGTAATTATCATGTAAATGGAAACGGGTCGCCCTTCTCTCTGTGACCGATGGTGGGCTTAAGGCCCCCGTAACAGAGTGAATATTGCTTGGAAGTATCTTCCCGTCACGACAGACTTTAACTGCATCCTGGGAATTCAATTACCTTTAATTCCACTTTCCCTGCTCGGCCATATTACCCCCTGTCAGAGCCAATCAGTCCAATCAAATGAAATTGATTCATGCATGGATTAGGCCGGCTGCCTCGGCTTGATTAAATTGCCACAAGAGCCCCTAAGAACCGTAACCTGTCAGGGTTTCATATGGGTTACTTACATTTATATGATCAGATGTTTCATAAACACACCGGGATGAGTGATGCTGATTAGGTCATGCGCGGACTCGTGATGGCTACGTTCAAGTTTTCAGGACTGGGCTGCCTTCGCGACTCCCATCCACGCAGTGTAACGCCAGAGGCTGCTGTCCAACCCCTGCGTCAGCACTTCTGGGCTCCCCCTTCCACGCTCCTGTAGGTTGTCTCTTGAGAGAATCATGTAAACTTATTCCATCATGTGGAATTGGAACGAGCTTGAAAGCGAAACGCTACTTCAGAATTAATCTCACTGACTGAAAGGCAACCACATAAATCCAAGCCTAAACGGCAGCAACACCCGGCAAACCACTCAGATGAATATGTGTAAAAGAGACAGCTGCCAACTTTTGCCTGCTTTTCAAATTGGTGGAATCAGAGAAATATTAATGAGGAATTCTTTGAGATTATTAGGTTTCCCAGAAAAGAACGGTTTGTTTCATGTCAGGCTTATTTAGCACTTTGGGTATTTTCAGGACGTTACAGTTCTGCATCCCGTTCCAGCTTTTAATTAACTCCCACAGAATCGATTTCAATACTTAAACAGCATTTCTAGGCTTAAAATAACACTTTGAAAATAGTTTAAAATTTCCCATAAGGCCACATTTCCTTAAACAAGTCACAGTTCCACAGGATTAGATAAACATCACTGCTTTATAGATGTTATAATTCCACAGGATTAGATAAACATCACTGCTTTAAACTAGCCTGGAATGTCAAACTTGAGACTAACTGTCATTAAACTAGAGTTAAATTAAATCACCTGAGATATGACCAACTCAGTCAAATCCCCCCAATGCCGAGCGCCATTGATATCACACTTTGGGAGTAAAAATCAACAGGAAATGTTTAAAGCTTTCAGCCTCCACTGTGATCTTCTCACTGCTACCTGTAGTTACATACATGCAGGCCCTTTTTTTTTTAATTTAATTTTTTTTTAAAGCTTTTAGATTGGGATTATGCGTCTCAGCTGACATCACAATGCTATGATGAGATTAAACTGGGAAAACTCCCGGGCGTCCGTCTTCAGCAGTCGTGCATGTGGGACTTTTCATCATTCCTGAGGGTGGATGTGCTTGTGTAAGCTGTGCAGCAGGGGTCATCCAACATGGTGCTCAAGGGCGTTGTGGTAATGTAATCTTAGCTGTTAATAGGACTCTGAAGGGGAGCTTGATAGCCTAAGAGTGGGAGATAGCGTCTGCTTGTATGCACCACAGGGTGTACTTACACACACACACATACACACACACACACTCATTCACAATCTCCTGCTTTATCTTTACTGCGCTGTTCCCTGAATACTCCCACGATCGTCTCATCACAAAACGCTTTAGTGAAGCTAAATGCTTTAAGCCCGGGAACATTTGTTCTGATTTGAAATTCAGAGGCTGCAGAAGTGTGTGTCTGTGTGTGTGCGCGCGCGCGCGCGTGCGTGCGTGCGTGTGTGTGTGTTCATCTTAACAGTGATCACAGCCAGCAGGGATCGATGAGGGCTCCAATCAATACCCATCAGAGTTCCGCTGATCAAATATTTATCCAGGAAGAGCGAGGAGAATAGACACCCAGTCTGCCTGCCTCTTCCTTCATCCTTCCGCCTGCTGGTAATTTTCTGTCTCAGGTTTGACTTCATGGATTTAATATCTCCTGTCCATCCTCGTGGAGCATCATGCAAGGCCACAAAAGGAAAATTGTAAATACTGCATATATATGCATACACAAATATATTTTTACATGGAATATATATTTTTACACCGATCAGCCATGACATTTATGACCACCTCACCCCCCTAATATTGTGTAGGTCCCCTTTTTGCTGCCAAAACAGTCCTGACCTGTGGAGGTCTGGACTCCACCAGACCTCTGAAGGTGTTGCTTTAGTATCTGGCACCAAGATGTCAGCAACAGATGCTTTTAAGTTCTAGAAGTTGCGAGGTGGAGCCTCCGTGGATCAGACTTGTTGGTCCAGCACAGATGCTGGATCGGGATCTGGGGAACCTGGAGGCCGAGTCAGCACCTTGAACTGGTTGTTGTGTTCCTCAAACGTTCCTGAAGCATTGCTGCTTTGTGGCAGGGAGCATTATCCTGCTGGAAGAGGCCACTGCCATCAGGGAATACCGTTTCCATCAAAGGACGTGTGGACATGGTCTGCAACAATGCTTAGGTAGCTGCTGCAAGTCAAAGGAACATCCACATGAATGGCAGGACCCAAGGTTCCCCAGCAGAACTTCGCCCAAAGCATCACACTGCCTCCGCTGACTTGCACAACAAACCACCATGACTGTGTGTTCTGACTCCTTTCTATCAGAACCAGCAGCAACTGTTTCAGCAGTCTGAGCTCCAGTAGCTGGTCTGTTGGATCGGACCACACGGGCCAGCCTTCACTCCCCACCTGCATCAGTGAAGCCACCATGACCCTGTCACTGGCTCACCGCTTTTCTTTCCTTTGACCACTTTTGATAGGTCCTGACCACTGCAGACCAGGAACACCCCACAAGAGCTGAAGATCTGGAGATGTTCTGACCCAGTCGTCTAGACATCACAGTGTGATCCTTGTCAAAGTGGCTCAGATCCTCACACTCTGCCACTTTTCCTGCTCCTAACACGTCAACTTTGAGGACAAAATGTTCACTTGCTGCCAAATATATCCCACCGACTAACAAGTGTCATGGTAACCAGATAATCAGTGTTATTCACTTCACCTGTCAGTGGTCATAATGTTATGGCTGGGCATTGTATGTGTACATGTATTTGTATATAGATATATCAAAAATGGGGCACGGCAGTTTAAAAAGTCTGATGCTGCAGGCAGTTCTGTGCTGATGGAGCGCCGTGACTGGATCTGTCAGACCGTCTGACACCATCCCAGCGAAATCGGTCATTTTCTACATTGACTCTGGAGCAGAGCGATGACATGAACTATTGTCTGAAATCATCATGGTGTCGTCATCTGTAGTTTAAATTGATTGGCTTCCTAGCTGTGAAACGGCTCGTAGTTGAATGTGATATTTGGGATGCACCGGCCCGACCCGCCGGGTTCAGTGCTGGGTCAGCCGTCGGCGATGATGTCATCAGCGTCATTATAAGTTCGGCGCTTCTGCTGTCATAACTTTCAGACAATTCACAGCAGGCTGCCAGCAGTTTTTGGCACCGAAGCAGCTTTCGGCCTCATATCACCGTCACAATCTAAACATAATCAATCTAAACGGTCTAAATGTCAATAACTATTATGGTAAAGTGTATTTTCCTTTTTTTCTCCCCCTAAACTTGTCCTTTTGAGACACCTCATAAGTCAGCGAGACAGACAATTCCATACTCATTACTGTGCGCGAGCGAGCCGTATGTGCTTAAACCTCCAGAGCCCCTCCGACGCCGAGAGACCCTCAGAAGGCTGTCAGGATCGCTCTCGTCAACGCGATATTTCAGGAACGTCTGGAGGGAATTTCTTTAGATTTGGCACAAACGTCGACTTGGTGTCAGGGACGGACCGATCAGACTTTGGTGGTCACGGGTCGGAGGTCAAAGTCACGCAGATCATGGCAACGCTTCAGACGAATGTGTCATGACGTATAAAACGCTGACACTTTCCTCCTTAAGGTTCAAAGTCTTCTACATATATTGTGGGCAGACATGGAGGCTAACTGCCATTTGCTTGGTTGGTGGAGGAAAACAACCGAGTTCATCCCAGATCCCGGTTCGCTATGCTACAGTCGTAGGCTCATTCAGAACCCGCTCACTTCCTCTAACTCCTCACTGCCTTAATTTTTAATTTTCAAACATCTGGCTTCATGTCCTGAAGACCTATGAGCAGAGTTCGACATGAAAAACCGAGGGAGTCCCACTTTATTCGACAAACATACTTAACGATAAACTGTCTCGGAGACGCTGCCGCCCTTTGCAGCTGTGGAAAAAAAAATAAAACGCCCAGTGAACTTCCCTGGACGTCCAGTTGTGTTTATGCTTGCAGCACAAATGTCTGAAAGTCTAATGCGTCAAAATGTTTGCAGATTAGAGCGGAGACGGAGGGAGGTTTTGGCAGAGCGGCCGGCTCATCTGCTAATCACACGGTGGTTTGATCCCCTGCACCTCCTGTCCACATGTTGTTTGGGCCCTAATCCCCTCCGATGGTCAGGCCGCCTCCTTCCATGCTGCCATCAGTTAGTCTGTTTGTGTGTGTGTGTGTGTGTGTGTGAGTGTGAACGGGAGGCAGATTTTTCAGTTTCAATTTATAAAAATGCAGTCACTGTTTTTCCAAGTCAGTCCACTGGATTAGATGACACTCAATAGAAATTGCGTGCTTTTGTACTGCCGGTGCTACTGGCCACTTTAACATATTAAGCTAATAATTTATCACATCAACGCGAACCTCCTGATCACTAACTTGCAGTCAAACTAATAATTTCTTCCACATTCTTCCTCTTCATAATCCCTACCCTTTATTATGATGTAGCAGTGGACAGTACATTGTTTAATATTGAGCTAAGAGATATTTTATGTCTTCATACATGTATAATTTGCTCTTGTGAAGCACATTAGGTTTTTTTTTCTTTTTTGGTATGAAATGTGCTCCACAAATACATCTAATAAATTTCCCGGCCTGAGACTGTTTTTTGACGCATCAGCGGCTCCTCCTCAGACCGGGGCCCATTTAAAACGCACGTGATAACGGCACGTAGAAACATGTTAATTTATCGGCTGTGCGGAGGCTCCCCTGCCCGCCTCCCTCTTGTCCCTCACTTCTGGGGGAAAAAGGATTACTTCAAACTGTGTCGGGCGAGGTGATCACAGGGTGGCTCTGCCATCATGGTGTTAATTGTGCGCGTTTGTTGTTTTTTCTTTTTCCTGGCCCGCTCCTCCACGCCCTCCTGCATTTGCGCTTAATTCAGCGCTTGTGTCGTTTTCCCTCCCATTGCGCTTCTCCTTCCACCTGTTTTGGCTATCAACAGCCGGCGCTTTAACACCCTTCGCATCAGCTGGCGCGCTGAACTGTGGAGCTGGCGAGAAAGCGAGGCGGTGCCGGTCGGCTGAAGCAGCCGAGGAAGTGAGCGTTTTTTTTTTTTCTTTTTACGCTAAAGAGACCCCCTGTAGCTGCTGATAACAGTATGATATGTATGTTATTCAGAGAAACAGGAGCTGGGAACCTTGATGCCAGCGTGGAACAGCAGATAAGACCCACCCAACACACACACACAGACACGCACACACTCTGACACATAAAAGCAGTGCGGCTGGCAGACGCGCGCGCATTTGATGTGGTTGAGAAGTGCGACAGCAGCAGTGCAGAACATACAGACTTGGATTGCAAACAAAAGCGGGTGGTAATCTCCATGTTTGAACATGCTTGTCTAACAACATGCCAGCAGAGGAGCCGCAGAAGCATCCAGTCCCTGCACCCGCAGAATCCAGCTCCCCCCTGTCAACCTGTTACCGGGAGACGGGTGAATCGCCCCCGATCTTAATGAGCTGAGCACTGAAAATACATAATTAAAGAGGCGAACTGATAATTGCTGAGCTGCTGGTTATTAGTTGATATTTGCTTATTGCAGACATATTATTAGAAGAGGGGGAGGAGAGTGGTGGGTGAATGGGACGGCTGTTTGATATCCAGTTATTTATTATTTGCCAATATGAGCTGATCAGCCATAACATTATTGCTACTGCATGTTAGAATATAATGCAGCAGCCCTGCAATCAATTCGCCCTTCAGGAGGGAGAATTTTTATCGTTAAATTTTTAATTGAATGTGTGTGAGAGAGGTGTTGGCGTGTTTGAATGATTGTTATTGGGACTGTAATTTGTGACGCTGTTGGACTGTACTGGGTTACACTGAGCGATGTCCCTAATATTTTGGCCACCCTAATGCATATCAGTGGGATGACCAAAATATTAGGCACAGCCCGATCTCAATAACGATCATTAAGATATGTCAACACCTCTCTACCCCTAATGTTTTGGTTATCCCACTCATATTCATTAGGATGGCAAACGTTTAGGGACGCCTCTCAGTGTAACCCACAAATTACAGTCCTAATATAAATCATCATGAAAATTTCTCAAGCAGATTCAAGAAGAGGATATAAAACTCCTCCTGAATGGAGAATCTATTGCAGTGGATGGTTGATGCATGGTAGACATGCAGTGGTCATAATGTTCTGCTTGATTGGTCTATATATTTTATGTCTTGGGCACTTGCTAAAGAATGTGTTTTTTTTAACTCTTACAGTGAATTTAATGACAGATTCTCAAAACATGTTAAAACACAGATGGCAAGGAGCTTTTCTATGAACTGGAGGGTTTTATTTATTGATCTGATGCCATTCCTCCGCCGAGCCGCAGTGCAGCGGCGGCGGCTAACGCTGATGACTGCCGTCGCGCTGCCTCTTGTTTGATTTCACTGTCCTCCCAAACAAGCTCTGTCATCCTTTTTGCCTCGGAGGTTTTTAAAATCCCTCTCTGTCCCCGCGGAAATCACTCAGTTTGAAGCGGCGTCTCGGCACTGATCAGATTTCTGCGCTTGCCTGCGAGGGAGACTCGAATTTGTGTTGCTAGACCTCACAGGTTTGTAGCGGACTGTTTCGGATCTATTCAGACATTTCCCAAAATTCTTAGTTGATTGTTGTAAGCTGCAATAAACATTGGAATCGTCTTTAATCCTGACCAACATGAGGTTAAAAAAAAAAAAAAAACGCATCCAAATTGCCACATAGTCTGCTAAACTGCTTAATTCAGTAGCGGCTTTTTCAATGGAAAAATAAAAACAACATAGCCAAAGCTGTGTTGTATTTTTAATTTTCCTCCAAGGCCATGTTATATAATTAGATTGTATGGCGTTACGTTGTCCTGTCGCGGCCAGCCGTGGCGATGCAGTTCTTGGGTCCTCCATGATTCCACCACTCAGAGTAGATTCAATTAACCGGCAGAACCCAGCAGAGTATATCTGCGTCGTTACTGCGCGCGCATACGTACGGCGCGCACACAACAAATGCAGCTGTGGAGCTCCCATGAGACGTCTCATTGGAACACTTTATCAAGGTCAGGTTTGGCTTCCCAGCACCTGCCAAAAAAAATGAAGCTTTGCCACATCCAAAATGCAAATGAGGCTGTTTGGGTGTTTTGCATATCTTAATTTAGACCGCAGTAAGCACTTTTAACTCAAGGTTAACGTAGATTTGGAAGCCATGCCTGCAGGCAGCGGAAGTTCAGTTGTTTTGGATTGATGCAGGAAAAATCTGTGAGAGTGTGTGTTGCATTTTGCACACGCGTGCACGTGGATGCCGTGTGAGTCGGTGTGTGTGTGTGTGTGTGTGTGTGCGGGCGTGCGCACATGTGTAAATATGAACGAGCTGTGTGACAGAGAAGAAAAAAGCTCATTTATCACAACAGGCACTGGAACCTTCCAGGGGTCAGACCTGCCGTCCAAGTCCTCTCTAATGAAGAACACAGGCGAGCCAATCGGAGCTTACCTCCAGTGAGGCAGCCCCGCCTGCCAGCCAATCAAACGCGTGAGGTTCAGCGGAGCTACGGGCAGAATTGATGAGCGGAGTAAGTCCCAGTGAAGGATCACAGTAAGCTGCCTGAGATAACACCACGCTGGAGCAGAGAAACACTCGGCTCCATGGAAATGCAATAAAGGCCGAGCCATATCTCACCGTTGGCTGATGGCTGATAACAGGCCCATAGTGGAGATGGAAAATAGCCCATTGAAATGCAGTATGGAATACAGATATAGCCTCCAGAGCTTTACATGCAGAGCAATGGAAATGGGATGATGGGTGTGAATGCAAGTGGGTTGCAATATTAGCCTTTGGTTTCCTCAAACGTGACAATGAGCAGCAGCTGAGAGGATTTGCTTCAGCCTCACGGTGGAGGTGGGCTGCAGCACATCTGCTGCTGCGATTAGCAGATTACTGATTTGGCTTCGTACTCCACTCGCAAGGGCAGATTGTGCTTTTAAATACTGTTGACGCTTTGAGGTGCGAAATATGCCAGGATCAGACTACATGATGTTTTTTTTTCCCCTCTCACGGCGGTCACCATGTCGGATGATGGGATCACAGTCGTGTCTCGGTCGGGAGACTGGCAACACGGCACGTACGACCCCAACCAATCATCATTCACGATCCTGCAATAAATTGTCAATCATGGCTGCTGACGCGGCAATAATAATAATAATAATCAGACACAAAATGCAACGAGGCCGCCTTTTCAAAGTGTATGTCAGTTCATCCTCTCAAATCGGTTCGGTAGCATGATGCCGTTGCAGCTTGTGCTATGGGGGGATGCTAACTTAGCATAGCTAGTAAGCGGTTTACTCACTGGAGTGCCACCGATATTTCCCGCCAACATTTTTCTATTTTTTTTTTTTTTTACCCTGTCATGGTTGTCCTGCGAGGAAACGTCAAAAAGGCAGCTCAGCGTAGCGTTCCTCCGTTTCATCACTCCACCTGACAGCAGCGTCCCTCTTCCTCATGTTTACGTGCATACGTGAATTCGGCCGGCTTTGATGCGGCTTTGATACTGTCTGGTGTTCGTCTGAAAACAGGTGATGAAGGAATAAGGCGAGTCTGTCAGAGGCGCCGTTTGATTGGTTGAATTCAAAGTCGATTTAAATCCACAGTTTCATAGAAGTGAAACATTACTTCATTTTTTTGCAGTGTTTGGGTAGCTTATAGCGATTCACTGTCATTCTGAATTTGATACATTTGCAGTAGCTGTAAAAGTAGCTGTTAAAGGAGCTGGTTGTTGGCAACACCAAAAAAAAAAAAAAAAAATTTTTACTGTGAATGCTAACTTATTGTTAAGCCTCAGCAGTAGGAACGTGAAACATGAGGAAATTTATGGTGTTTCTGATCAAAAAGTCGCACACGATGCAGTGATTTATTGCATTTTTTGACAGCAGATCAGTTGAAGATATT
>CAAKHG010022486.1:0-14695 GCA_901007715.1 Dactylopterus volitans
TCCACCAACATTCCCAGGAGCTTTAATTTCCAGGAACTTATTTACCTGGGCAAAATAATTCCTGGTAATCCTGTGTGGTTTGCGTTTCCACCACTCCCCATACACACACACACACACACACACACACACACACACACACACACACACACACACACAGCAAGTATTGTTCCAACTTGCCCGTGTGACTGGAAACGGCGCCTTTATTTCCCCAGCAACCTTCAGCAAACAGCCACATCAGAGTGCGAATTCCCTTTGAGAGCCTCTTCAAGCGCTTCTCGGAAAGACAATATTATATGTCGAGCTTCTGCACTTACACAATTTAGCTGTTTTCTCGAAAAGAAGCAGAAATGCATTGCAAGAAAAACGCCCATGTTTCGGCGTGATAATTGCAGCCTTCGCAGCCGGTGCTGGTGGTGCATGTGTCAAGCGTACGCTTTGCGTGGAGCTGCCTCTGTCATCCTGGTGAGGAAATGCATATTTAATAATGTCGCTTATGGTTGATGATTGCATCGCTCCCTTTCAGCGCCAGTGAATCACAACAAGCGCTATGCTGCATATTCATAAGGGCAGGAAATGTGTGATATTTTTGTACAATAACATCTGATCCCGCTCCATTTCAAGGCCTCGCTCTCCATTTTGCCGGCGTGTTTCCGAGGCGTCGTCGCAGATCCGACGCACACAATCTGGCCCCAGGATGGATCCGTCGGAAAGTCTTGTGCCGCACCGGATCTTTATTTCCCCTTTTTAAGGTTGCTCCCCCGCACCGCCATTTTGATCAATGATTTCAGTTTGCGGTCACGCCAGCAGCGTGAGTAGGTGGACGGATATTTGTCCTGTCAGTTGATCAGTGCACCGATTTTGGTTCAGGCTGAAGTATCTCTGCAGCTTTTCTGATGGATTGTCGTTACGTTCCTGTGAAAACGACGACACAGACAGACACGACTCAGGTATTGGACTGATTACGGCCCTGAGATTGCTGAAATTCATCCTCCTCAAAGACTAAATTGCAGGTTCAATTGCAATTGCAACGTTTCATGACCTGCAGATAAAATATAAAAAAAAATGTAATTTCATCCATCAGTGCAAAGTTACTTGTAGTCACTACTTGCCAGCAACGTAAAAATAAGATGTCAGAGTATGAGAAACGTTGAAGCTGCTAAACATAAACATGTTAGCAAACAGGCAAGAATGCTAATGTCAGCATTTAGCTTACAGCTGAAAGAGCTTACTCACATCGACAACAACTGTTAGTGCCAATGTCGCACTCTTAAACAGCCACATTAAGAAAAAAAACAACGGACACCTCTCGCCCTCAATGGCTGCCATCTCAGCGATGCTTAACAAAAAGGGGAGGAGCCAGCAACCTAATTTCAATCTTCGGAAAACTGCAGATGACGTTGCAACAGCCGGGGAATTGAACATCACACCACAAAAAGTTACACGCGTCGGGATTCCGCACCTACGCCTGTTAACTTTTCACCATGAACATCAACGCGAATGCTGGCAGGCGACCGGGGAACATTTTAGGGGCCTCGGTGTGTTGTCAAATATTCACATGATAATGCAAGACTCAAAACCAGATGTGAGGACGTATCAGTCACTTCTGTCAAACGAACGCTGGTCAACGAGCTGACACACGGCGAAGGCTCGCACACACGTACGTGGCCACATGCTGAAGGGAATAGCGCCACACAGCCGTTATCGTCTTTAAAGCATGAAGGACTTCAGCTTTCATCCCGAAATGTTTAAGTTTGCGTTTGGCTCGGAGCTGCCCAGCTGAGGAGTCTGCAATCTCACACACGCACCCGTCCGTCGCTCTTTGTCACACGTCAGTGGAATTATTATCATTATTTCTTATCCATCACATCGTTCATGCTGATTTGTCAGCAGTCTGTCATTTTCCTCCGTTCAGAGCAGCGCACCGACGACACGGCCGCGCCCTTCCTCTCTCGGTCGATTCACGCAGCCACGCACAGCGCGGGCACGCACGCGCCCACACACGCGAACACACACACACACTCCATCCAACAGTGCTTAACACTAACAGCAGGGAGATGACGGTGAATGGTGACCCTCGCATTCTCCCTCTCTCCCTTTCTCTCCCTCTCGATCTCTCTCTCTACCACGCATGCCCCTCAGCCCCCCCCCTTTTTTTTTTCCTCTCCTCAGTTAGTCTTTCAGCACAAACACTGCACACAGAGCTGTACAATAAGTGCTCTATGATGGAGGGGCGCCAATGTCTGCATTGTACTCTGAGTTGACCATCCCTCTCATATTGGCTTTATCCTTCCTGCCGTCCCGGCGATGAGTGTGCCACCCTCCAGGCTCCCATAGCCAGAGAATTATGATGCTGAATCGCACCAGTTTTTGCTGAAGACGTACAAAAGCAAGGCCGAGATGATATATACATTATACCTCTGGACAATGAGGCAGACGAGGAAACGTAAGATAGAATAATGTCCAGAACTGTTAAAAAAAAAACAAAAAAAAAAACTGCACACATCGGATTCAGATAAGCTAGTCTATATTCACAATGAGCTGTCTCTCTCTCTCTCTCTCTCTCTCTCTCTCTCTCTTTCTCTCTCTCTCTCTCTCTCTCTCTCTCTCTCTCTCTCTCTCTCTCTGCCTCCTTTCTCCCTTTCAATTGTCACCCACCTTCTCCCTTTGATATCTGTGTTCACATCAAGATGGCTGACAATGGATTCTTTCTCTCCATCCATCTGCCCTCACTATCTCTGAATCAATTTTCACATGACTACATTCTCCATGTCGCCTCCCCGGGGCAACTAGCAAGGAAATGACTGATAGAGAGATTTTATTGTTTAGAGGGCTTCACAATATCCCGCATCTCTTTGTTGGGATGTATCGCTGGATGATGCGATGACATTATAGTAAAAGGTTTTACTGTTCAAGGCAATTATGCTTAAGAGGTTGTTTTTTTTCTAATTTATTGGCAGGATTTGTTGGCAGGAGCAGGCACAGGCTACTGAGCCAAACTTCATCATTCCTGGTGGAGGGGTGCAAATGCGTTAACTTTCAAGGATGATCCACTTTTTGGAAAAAAAAAAGAAAAAATAAAGAGCTTTTTTTTTTTTTTTGCATGTGCTTTACCTGTGTGCTCCAAGTGTCCTTCTGCCAACTGGATTACATGAAAAGCTATCAAACTGTTTTCCATGAAA
The DNA here is from genome assembly GCA_901007715.1 of Dactylopterus volitans. Taxonomy (NCBI): domain Eukaryota; kingdom Metazoa; phylum Chordata; class Actinopteri; order Syngnathiformes; family Dactylopteridae; genus Dactylopterus; species Dactylopterus volitans. The sequence continues at coordinate 3,180 of CAAKHG010022486.1, forward strand.
TTTGATTACCTGGATTTAAAGAAATCCAGGAAATCAAAAGAAATAGAAATAGGAAATCCAGGAAATATTACAGAAACCTTAGCACAGTTATGCCCTCCATAGTGCTGTTCTGGTTGATTACTGTTAGCCACTGAAAAGGTGGTCCGATGCGGTGATTGTAACATTTTAGCACTAACTATTCAAATGTATTTTCATTCATTTTAATTCATTTATGCCAGCTGATGCAAAAGGTTTTCATCCGTTTACGTTTGTAAATACATTGTAAACAGAAATAGATTGTACATATTTACATCTCTAAATATGTATGTAGTCTCTATTGTGTCACGTATTTAAATATGTATGTCGTCTGAATTGTATCGGATTTGTAAATATGTAAGTCGTCTGTGTTGTATCATTTGTATTGTTTTTGCGCTCGTGTTTTGTTTTGTTTCTTTTGAATTACTTTCTGCCTGAATCCACATGATCCTGTTCTTGTGAGCTGTCATAACAAGTGTATTTTCCCCGCTGTGGGATCAATAAAGTTTCATCTTATCCACATTTCTTATTGACTTACATTTACTTAGATTCACTGTAACTGTTAAAATGTGGTTAAATGACATGGATAAAACTCGGAGGACTCGCGACACCATGGGAGCTCTCAAAGGAGAGAAAAAAATGTATTAATTAAACCTTAAAAAAGACAACGTTTCGAGCCCAGGGCTGGCTCTTCGTCAGGTCAATACTTCGAGAAATACAAACAGGTCTTCTTAATGTAACATTTCAGGAGGCCACCCATGGGTGTGGTCACTGGGGTCAAGACCAAAAGGGGTCACAGGTGGTGATCATGCGGAGGCGCGCGTCCACAGAGAAATGAATAAGCAAAACAAAAACTACAAAAAGTGTATGCACATATATCGAAAACATGTTAGGCAAAGGGTCCGACAGGCATTTCCCCTACTTGGGCGCAAATTCATTACAAGCTAGCAAACAAACTGAAAGACTTCATCTCAACTCCAATTGAAAGGGAGGTAGACCTAATTACATAATAAGTCTTCTAAAGATAATCACGAAGAGAAATGCATCCTGTGGAGAATCTTGGGTGGTAGCAAGGCAGCATGAGGCGGACGCTAATTGAATCAAATTCCACTTCTCTACAAAATGTGGGAAATTGAGTAGATGAAAAACCATCAAAGGGAAAAATATATCAAGGGGTTCATATTGAAGATAAATGGCCAAATGACTTAAGGAGAAATACATGTCAAAGGTGACCCAAGTCGCCTCGGAATAATACATATAAAAATACATACGCTCACATTTGGTGAATATATATCACAACAATGGAAACGGAGAGGGAACCTCAACCATGATAGTTCAATATAGAGAAGTCATTTAATAGAGAAGTCTTTCTTCAGACCATTTGGAGTTCAAGTCTGTAGATGGTAAATCCAATAGAGTTCTCTGTGGCGGGGTGGTTTTTCTAGGTCCCCTCTCCTTCGTTTGAGGAGGACATGTTCTATGCCCGTGTGATGTAGAGAAGCTTACAGGACTTTTTATATCACCTGTGCGTATTGTGCTGCGGTGTTCTGCTATGCGGCTCTTTAGCGGTCTATGGCCAAACCACAGGGACACTTTAAAATATAGATAATATTCGAGGTAGGCCATGTGATTTTGCCTTTTATTTTCATAGTTTTGCCACCGTGTGGATGATTGAGATGTTTGCTAATGGTTGTAAAATAAAAATAAATGACATAGAGCATTAAAAGCGAGGAACTTTCGTTCTTGTCTCGGAAAAGTGCCACGGAGCCGGAATTACCGGGGACTGTGTGCAGCGCGCGACCGCCGGCGTCGGCTAATGAGGGCTCCGGATCCTCCACATCTGAATAGGAGTTTTTGAAGTGTGTTAAGGCAGTGTTGCAGTCACTGTGATGTATGTATTCATGCATATGAGGCCGGGAAGCAAGAGGAAGAAGACGCAACTGTCCTCCGGATATGTGGATGTTATTTTGGTGTGCCGGCGTCCGCGTCTGCGATCCGATCGCTGCCGCGCCGAACGCGCGCTGGCTCACACGCTCAAGATGTTTGTGCATGTTTGTTCATTCCGAACTCGCCCTCTCGGCTTTGTGCCCTGATTTAATTTCATTTGCTGCACATTTATCATGCCAAAGACGCACCGTGGGTCTTAGAGGCACTGTGGTTAAACCAAAAGAGCAAAACATTCCCTTTCAGCCCGGTGTGACTGCACACGCGTGTCATTTTGTTTTTTTTTTGTTTTTTGCATGTGTGTTTTACATGGTTCAGTAAATCCCTCCAGTCTCACTGTTCTGCTTTCCCCATGACAACAAGTGAGTCATTTTTTCCCTGTGGCTTATAGACACACACGCACACACACACACACACACACAAACACGCACACACACACAGCAGGTCACAATCCTTTTGTAAATATGTGCATACCGTAGGTGGCTGAAAAATCGAATAGCCTTGTAATGCGACAGACGATTGGAATGGAATATAGACATTTTTCACACATGGAGCCGAGATCTTGATGGATTTTGATTTTTGTTGTGTCACTGCTGATATGTGAGATACGAGCAGGTTTCACCCAAAAAAAAGTTAGGCTTTTTCTTTCACTCATTCAAGGTTTCTCACCTCCAGACGAAACCGAATGAGAGAAATCTAAATACCATTTCCGTTGTTGGATTGCCTGCATAATACTTTGACTGAAGACGTTTATGGTTTATAAATAGCTTTATGTCTGGACACCACAATAGATTTTAAGTTGGCCGTGATTTTATGTCAAGTCCGATTTTGCATTTCATTTCTGGACACTTAAAGCTGCATTAATGAGACAACACTGAATTTGAATTTATAATAAAATATTATTAAATGGGGGCAGCGTTGCCACACAGACTCATGATAAATTATGTTCAATGGAGACACTGTACTTGATGCTGGAATTATGCCATTTGTAGCACACTGTTAAGCCAGAGTTTGCTTGCAAGGACCTAATTACCTTTCAACCAGCACTTGTTACATGCACCCTTATATGAAGAGACATTCAAATTGATGAAAATGGTTAGAATGACTGCTATTTTATTTATTTATTTTTTTTTGACTGCATTTAATAATATCAGAATTTAAAGTAGGAAGGATCCTGCAATGATGGCAGAGCTCTTCTGCCTCAGTAACAGCTGGCGTGGATGTGGACTACAGATAGAGAGGTAGAGAGATGAATGCTGGCCCAGAGGGAGGACAGTCATTGAGGTCGAACAGAGGGCACACAGTGTGTGTGTGTGTGTGTGCGTGCCTGCGTGCGTGCATGCGTGTGCGTGTGTGTGCAGGTGCATGGATGAATGACTAATGTCCATACGTGACCTCTATGTAGAGATGTTGCAGATGGCTGGGTAGATACCTGACCAACAAGCCTCAGATATCAACATAAAGATGTGAAACTGAGCAGGTGGGATTATCAGGATCCTGCATTATAGCCAGCGTGTGCGTGTGTGTGTGTGCGTGTGTGTGTGTGCGTGTGTGTGTCACATCGTCTGACTGTTAGCCGACTGGAAATGACTCATTTTAGTATGATTTTTTATTTTCCACACGGTACTGTGGATGCACTTCATCACACCTGCACACATTCGCGAACACACACACCTGCGAATCCTTCGGCTGTCTTTTATTGCTTCAAAAACATTGCACGCACACACACACACGCACGCACGCACGCACGCATGCACGCACGCACACACACACACACACACACACACACACACACACAGAGAACACACACAGAGCCAGGAATACTAGGTCAAGCTGTCTGTGCATCATTAAAAATGGATAACCATTTGACTTACTGAGCTGGAGTGTGTGTGTGTGTGTGTGTGTGTGTGTGTGTGTGTGTGCGCGCGGCTCGCTAAGCAGTGGTTTCCTTTTTATTGGCCAACCACTCAGGAAATAAGAAAAGTCCCCCATTCCCTGATCCATTTTGTGTGAGTCACTGGCAGGTATGAACAGGAGATTAGAACTATGAGTGTAGGTGTAGGCAATGGTGTGTCTGTGTGTGAGCACGGTGATGCTTTCTTTGAAGTGTGTGTGTGTGTGTGTGTGGTGGCGCTGGTGGGTTGCTGAGTGGGTGTCGGTGGTGTGTGGATTAGACTAATCTGTTCCAATGGTGAGTTAAAGGTAGAGGTGGAAGGAAAAGCCGAGAATGAAGGAGATTTAGGACTGAGGAGCGACCGAAATATCTGGTTAATGGGGTTTTTCCAAAAATAATCTGAAAATTAAAATGGAGGGAGACTGTTACACTGTGTTTACACTGGAGGAATTACCGCCATGTTGGCTGGTCCGCAAAAAAGGTTGACGAATTAAGGTGTACAGTGCAAAACTCCTCCCTACTGCTACCCTCCACTATTCTGGCGCCCTTCCTCTGACGCCTCTTTGTCATCTTCATCTCCATCATGACTCCACCACGGAGAAGCTCTCGCAGGAGGCCGGCATAATGACGCCCGGGAAGATTGATCGCCCCTGGCGGCCTGCGCAGTTTTGTCCAGCATGAGCCGCCGTCCGCAACGCTGACAGAGTTATCTGAGCGCCCGCCATCTGGTCCAGAGAGCTCGCCCGCGTCATCTCCAGGTCCGCTTTTCCCACCAACCACATGAATCCAAGGGGATTCCATAACCAGAAACTGAAACCGGAGTCTCAGACATATTGGATGTGGACTTCTGAATTTCCCGCCATCCCTTTCCACAATCCTCATGAGACCTTCAAGGTCTGCGGACGTTAAGCGCGACTTCAGCGCCCCCTTCAAACTTTTTAAAGGGTTGCGGTTTAGTGTGTCCGCATGATGGTCTCACAACTTACAGTTTTGACTCACTGCGGATCACGTTTCTCCCGTCCTGTGAGACGGGATTCATCCCAATAAGCTGAGCGGCCGCGGCTAATCTCCAGCAGGCAGTCCACTCCTCTAGGAAAGAAACAAAACATTTATAAGTAGCTGAAGCTGGGCACTCACAATTGTACCTGCTGTGAATTTTTAAAGTGTGTTTTATTTGTATTGCAATTACGCATTCCCTGCCGCCCCCGGTTTTGCTGCTCATTTTCCTTTCAGACAGGCTAAAATGGCTTTTTCTTTCCTCTAATTGGGTGGCTTTTAGAAGTTGATCCACAGTATTGTGTAGTGGACTGTGGCATGGCACACAATGTCTTCATTTTCCAAACATGTTTTGTTTTCCTGCCACACGTCCTTAGCGGAGTCGTCATCTTCTGTTTTTTTTTTTTTAAATTTGATTTAGACGTCCCACTCTTGCGGGCTCTGGAGTATCTGGGTTCTTTGAGTACCTCTTGGCTGAAATAATTCACAAAGGAGATTACAGGGTGACGATTTCAGGAAAGACAGAGTTACTCGTTGCACGAGAGACAGTGAAAACGGGACGCTGGTAAAACGCCAGTCAAAGCCAAACAACCTTGGAAGGGTCGTGTGCATCTCTCAGCTAAATTTAAATCAAACATAGATGTAATTCATCATAAATCAAAACCAGGACACTGAAGCGCTCTGGAAGGACGTGGGAGAGGAGGAAAGGGAGGCCTGATTTCTCGTCTGTCGGCCTCAACATGTTTGACTCATCAATTATAAATACAATCTAATGTTTGTTTGGATGTAAAAATAACAATTCATCATCATGATCTGACAAATCTCATTTAGCAGATGGTGAGGCAGCACCGCCGCCTTTACACATAAACAACAGAGAGACGCGCGGCACACGTGCGTTGATTGTCATGGCTGATAATAAGGCAAAAGAGACCCTGCCACCTCATCCAAGTCACTATTTCAAATTCATTCAATTCTTAATATTATTCCACAAAATTATGGATTTAGCTGGGGAACCTCTCGGCGGCGTCATATTTTTTTTTTTGCCATCGAGCTGTTGCATATGGGAATGTTGTGATGTTTTTTTCAACATTGGCATGAAGTTTTTTTTTTTTTAGCAATGCTGTTTTGACCACAGGTCACATTTTGGGCGATTTCATGAGTGAATGAGCCAAGTGACAGTTAACTGGCAGCTGTTTCATTAAACTGAAATGAATATACGACTAAACACGACATGAATTAAACATCCAAATGTGTGTGTGTGTGTGTGTGTGTGTGTGTGTCTTACCCGTGACACATTACATTTATCATCAGCAATAGTGATTCTTTTACAATAAAGATAAGTGCTTGTTTGAACAGCATGCGCGCTAATATGAATACAGATTAAAACCTCATCGTTTCCTGACTTTGCGGGGTCGTTAAAAATCAAAAACGCCTCATAATTTTCAAATGATGAAAATGATGCCGACGCGTATTTCGCGGCTCCGCTGATGGCGAGCGTTCCTCCCACTCATGATGGTAATTGATCAAGGCAAAATACATTTTTTTGAGTACATCAGTGACTCAAACACTCAGTCATTTTCCTCACCATCGTATCACTGGAAATATTGCACGAGCACGCTGACTCTTTGTCTAGATGTCCTCTATGAATACAGCAATAACGAAGAACAGCTCCAGCCTCAACACTGTAAACGTACGGGTTACCACGCCTCCTTGCCTCTCACCAAACAGTATGAAGAGTAAAATACATGCTGGATTTGCACTGATGGATGTCGATTATGTACCGCGGAGCCATCCAATGAGATCGTAATCCCTCAGGAAACTCAGCCGCAGCAAAACATGACACAAAAATCCCGCACAGCCCAGATTCCAGTGTAATATCGCCATCCTCTCAGGTGGGTTTTGGCCCACATCAGCATGTCATCAGCACGATTTCTGTCACATCGAGGTAATTCTTTGAATATAATGAAATAGGACGCAGCCCACTTTACACAACCCACACCTGGTTATTTTAAGGCCCAAATCTTGTTACATATCCGCTTGCCGGCATCTGCCTCTTGGATGCGGTGAGTAGTGTGGATTTATCAAAAGGATGTCAGTTAAGCATCAAGGACGCGCCACCTGGCTGCGCATCATGAAATGCATGATATATTTTATGCATTCAGCACATCCGCCCGCCAGCCTATCCTTGCGTGACACACCTTAGGAATATTCAGCCGGCGTGTTTGTCCCGTGACCCCGCGCGTCTGAATGTCAGGCGGTGACGGCTGATGTAGGTGGGACGCAGACGGGCAGACAGCCAGTAAGGCAGGCGAGCGCGGTCTGAGGCACTGACATTTTGGGGAAGAGAATGTGAAATATTGGCTGACATTTGTGTCTGAGGGGCCGCGCGTCCTTGTGGGCGTGTGCATTGCGAAAGGCAGCCGCTTGAGACGCGGTCTGAGAGCGGCGGAGAAGAACGAGGAGATACAGACCGTAGATTGCATGTGATCCGGACAATGTGCCTCCATTTCCTCCCGTTGGAGAGAAAGGCAAAATATCCCAGATATGGTCGCCGCTATCTTGGTGTCAATCAGAGCCTGATTCAGGAAATGCAGCCAGCTCGAATGTGAATGATCAGTTTACCATTAAAAAACAGACTAATATTCACGGTTTGAAACAGAAAACAACAGTCACAGAAAGTTAGTGTTATGTGGGCTCTCCGGTTTCTAGGGTTCCTAAACGGAGGCCTCCAGTATTTCACTCAGAGCCGCTGTTGCTCGCCACGCCCCCGTTTCTATGGCAGCAGGTGACCCATTAACGCTGAACTTGTAAGAAAAATGAACATTTCAGCAATGATCGGCATGATAAAAAATAACTAAATTGATAGAAGCCATATGTGGGGGAAAAAATTACATGAATAATACTAGCATCCTCCATACTAACATGGAGGATGCGGAGTTTATTGCTTAAACTCCAGCCAGCCAACAAGAGGCGATGACATTTGAGGAGCTGTCACACTTATCTATCTCATCTTATCTTATGCGTGCAGAAAAATGGTAAAACTAAATCCCTGTTTATATATGTTTCATCCGATTCTGTAAAACAAAGCTCTGCGGGTGCTCATTAGTCTGAACCAACCTGTTTCGACCAATGACACTGTGACGTCTTACCAGAGTGTGTGTCAATCGTGACATAATGAGTTCACTTTCATTTGAGAATACGCTTTGGCGCATTGGTCCGTGGCCTGGACCAATCATCATGGTTCGGACTGTTGTTCCAAAAAAAAAAAAAAAAAAGTCAACGGCAGGCCCTGAAGATGTAAAATGCTGCTGTAGGTATATATTAGAACTGGAATATATCTCTTTGGTGAAAGAGGCACCAAGTAACAGCACTGATGTTGGAAGAGTTTGCCCCTTTTTTCAGATCGCTCCCAGAGCTGTCGCGCCAGCTGGTTCTGTGTGACAGATTATGTTATAAATAAATCTTCAACCATGTATTGTGTATGGTGGCAGACAGCTCGAGTGAGCTTGCTCGCACAAGTATTGCGTGCGTTCCTGCAGGTGGTTCCTGCCTTGCTCCATCTACACCAAAGCCATATGACTGTGAGCCTGCCGGCTGCATGCGTCTGTTAAAAATTCAGATTTAATGTGACGTGTAAGAAGTTAGTTTGTGGCACTACTAAAAACTACACCAAAACTGTTTTCCACAACCAGCAAAACCACTTTAAAATGCCAATGCAGAACTATGGCAACTTTGGCCGGTTTTACTCGGTTAAAACGTCACAACTCAGAGGCTTGATGGCATTTTTAAGTTGGACTTTAAAAGCATCGTGGTTCACCGCTGCACTGTTGTGAAAGCATGTCAGCATGCTGACATTAGAAAGCAGAGCAGAGAGAAATGCGCCTTGCTGTAAACTCACTGTAGTTTAAAAAAAAAAAAAAAAAGTCATATCTCATATCTCCTCGCTGTAATTCTGAGGTTTTGAATCCAATGAAAAAAATATGATCAGGCTGTCCGCACTTGATTACAACATTGATTTTAGCTGAGTCCATAATCCCCTGCTGTGACTGAAAATAGGGCTGCGGTCTCATTTCGTGTCCCATCGGCAGCCGTTCAGACTCGCCAGTAAAGACCCCTGTCGTCTGCACTGCCACTTTTCATGCGCATGGCAACATTTCTCCATAAATATCTCCATGACAATGCCCGACCCACACCGAGCGGAACCATGGTCGCCTTCAAAAGGGAAACGCCGCATCACGGCTCACCTCCGTGTAGAAGTGACACGCTGACAAAGGGTGTAAACATCGGCCCAGTCAGAGAAGAAGCTTAAATCATTGAGTTTTATGGTGCATTTTTATGTTTTGGGTGGAATGACAGGCACTTATCTAAATTGAGGCTGAGCGTCGCTTGTTGTTCTATGATGCGTGACACTGCATATAACACGCCACGATACGGTGAAGTGCCCCAGGGGCGCTGCAAGGCATCCTGGAACATGTCAGAAAACAACTGGCCAGTTTTGTTGTTGTTTTTTTTTGTTTTCCTCTCTCCACTGCCTGCAATCTGAAAAAAAAAAAAAAAAAAATCTGACAAAATGTTGTCATCTAATAAAAAGACGATACTGATAACAATAGTTACAAAATGCAACAGCTAGCCAGCTTTGTGATTAATAAAAAAAAACCCAAAAAAAACAATCCTGTAGGTCCATGCTGGAATTGAGAGGGCGCCAGTGCAGCAGGACGGTCGAGGACAAACAAGTGCAACCTTTCCACCATGGCTGCTGCACTGACAGACGAAAAAGAGGCAAAATAGTGCATAATAAGTGGCGCCGGCATTGTTTGGGGATTTTATTTCCTCATACCTTTTGGCGTGTTGGCTTATCTTGAGAGTTACCCATTGCCAAGAAATATAAGGGTGGGGAGAGGTGAGAGGAAGTCTTATGGAGAGGAGCGCGGGAGAGAAGTGATGCCAAGGTGCCCTGCTGTTCTCTCTGACTAGAGGGCTCAGCCACAGTATATTTCCTCTCTGTATGATGCACAGAAGCTTTGCACGGCCGTGACCAGCAGGCTGCAGTGGCCTGTGTTACCGAGGGTGAACGAGCTGTGACTGAGGTTTTACTGTAACTGTCAGGAAAGCAGAAAAAAGGCGCAACGGCGGCCGTGCGGCGCGCGCAGCCCGGTCACATGAGCAAGACCCGGCGGTTGAGATGCGTTTTCGGTCGCCTCCACTCACCAGTTATGACGCAAGCACTTTGTCGGTGGGAACGTAGTTGCCTGTGAGATGATAAGCTAAATCCAAGCTTATCTTGTTTGTTGGCGAGCACATGAGAAAAGCGGGGCCGCATCGATGAACATCCACCACGATACGGGGATTGATGGGCTCCATCGATGCAACGAGGAAACGAAGAATTGACTCGGAGTGGCATGGATTGGAAAAGTATTAATTTTCTCATCTGGCTTTTTGTTTGGTCTCATTATGATGATTCTGCTGCTAAATGAGTATAAAACCCATTTATGTATCTAATTTCCAATTTTTTTATCCTTCATTAGTCCGGCATGGGGAAATTGGTTCTTTGCATTTGACCCATCCATAGAGAACAAACTCACGACTCCAACCATGGCTGCAGATGCAACATTTTTACCACGTGTCTCTGGGTTACAATCCATAACTCCGTCTCTCTGTCTGTCTTCTAATAACAACATGTAAAACAGGTCATTACATCCTGGCCTCAGTCGCAACTGTGAAAATGTATTTGATCTGTTTCGCTCTGTCTGCTTGTGTACTTGTTTTTAAGCTCACAAGTTGTTGGTTGTTTTGTTTTTTTGGCCATATTTTAAATCATTTCTAAAAGAAATATTATATGAACCAAAAGTCCAAATGTACATGAATTATTTGGTAGTGAGGGGGAATCAAACCAAATTATGTGATGATAATCAACACATTGGAACCAAGGCGCCAGTCAGAGCTGTAAATGATGCACGGTGATGCCAAAGCAACCTGAAGCAGATGTGGATTCATAGGACATTTTTTTGCAACTAACGTATGCGGTCATAAACCTGCATGTACACAGAAGAATAACCAGGTTTTATTTATCTCCGTTTGCGTCAGGGTAATGTCTGAAATATGATTAAAAGGGACCACAACCTGCACTGACTGATGTTTATGGCCAATTTAGGCGCAGCTCGACGGTTGCGGGCCGAGTTGCGGGAGGAGCCGAACGCAGCAGCGAGATGTTATCGTCTCGTAAATTACCGCCGAAATCCGGTTTGCATCGAGCAGACACGCTGCGATCAGGACTCAACGCGTGCGTTTTGCCTCGACCCAACACACATGCATGACGCCAGATGGACGCTATCCGTTTCGTCTCCACCGACTTGAGAGGAAAACATCCATCTCTGCAGCCGCGAAACTCCCAACCACGTTCGCCGTTCGTCTGCCGCTTAGTTCGTCGTCCAAGCGGTGCACAGTCGGTGCGCTTCATTCGCATACCACAAACTGAGCCGATATCGGGCCAATATAGGCTGAGTCTTTGTCAAAATAGAGGCGTGGCCAGCTGAAAGTAGAAATTTGTTGCACATCTACTCAGGATGCAATGAAATGCACACAACCTTAGAGCCATCGGAGCTGCGAGGATGCAGATCCGGAGAGCCTCCCCATTCCCCGGCCCTGCTCCCGCTCCCGCTCCCACTCC
>CAAKHG010022490.1:0-15032 GCA_901007715.1 Dactylopterus volitans
TCAACAAGTGAATTCATGCTTAGCATTCGCACTGATGAAAAGCTGTGTGTTTAAAAATCAAGCTAGTTTGGAGTGTGTTACACCGTTTACGGTGTGTTGTGATGTTTCGCCCTCCTGCGTAACGTAAAGCACGACAGCGTCGAGTCTGGCATGATCTAATTTTTACGTGAATATCATCACCCCCGAAGCTTCACTGACTTTTAACATGTTTGCGTTTTGTTCCTCGGCTGTAAACTAAAGGAGGGTTTCAAGGTTTTCTGACGAATGCAACGTGAAAGCAGGCAAATCAGTTTGACCAATGAGACGTCGCCTCCGGTGTCTCCATGCAGCTTTTATCCTCATTGTCTGTAGACGTTGCTGCGCAATATCCACAGGCGCGTTCACCTAAAAAAATACAGAAATATCTGAACATTCCACCAAATGTAAAGATTATGAAAATAAAAAACCTGACAGACTGAGGTGGAGAAGCAGCTCTGCAGCATTTTAAACTCATCAAATTATGAATTAGTAACAGGTAACTCGCTAGATTTTAAGTGAAGATAAGAACCTCCTGGTTAACAAGAAAACCACAATATAAACTGACTAAAGAACAACGGTGCCAATGCACATGATTTACCATGGCAACACCAGGACACACAAACAGTTGATGAGCCAATCAGAACCATCCGGCTGCAGGCGAAGAGGCTGAAGGGGCAGCAGGGACACTTCCGGGTTTGAGGTCTGGACTTGCCCGCTCGCGGACTCGTGGTTCGGAGGAGGACTTGGGCTGCGGATGATGACGTTCCAAAAGCACGGGAGCCCGCACAAGTCCACGATTTGAGAAACGGCCTGGGACTAAAACGCTTCTTAAACCGGCCATGTCCTTCGATACGACAGCGCGTTGCCAGATAGGAGCCGGACTGAAACAGAGACCAGATCCTGGTCCACCCTGCATGTTCTAGATCGGGGCTCTCAAACTGGTCCATGAAAGGGCCGCTGTGGCTGTAGGTTTTCATTCCAACCAAGCAGGAGCACACCTGACGCACCAAAGTAAAGGCAGTTGATTGGTTGAGTGGAATCAGGCGCGCTGCTGCTCCTGCCAATCAGCTGTCTTCACTCCGCTGATCAGGTGTGCTCCTGTTTGGTTGGAATGAAAACCTGCACCAGCTTGACACCCCTGTTCTCGATGTCTCTCTGCTCCGACACACCTGATTCAAATGAATGGGCCGTTACCAGGCTTCCCCAGAGCTGCCGCTGATGATGATGATGATGATGATGATGATGACGATGAAGAAGAACGGGGAGACATCTCAAACGTGTAGGGAGGAAAGGGGGAAGCCTGGGCACCCGGATTTGGAATGAAGGATCTCACTAATGTTTAAAGACGGAAACTTACCAGCCGTATCTTGGAGACCTCTGAGATCCTGGATAAATTTGTGGAAAATCAGCATCATATGACACCTTTAAGATGAGCGTCAGGCTGCGCGTTAACAGTCGACTGGAAGGATTTGAAATACAAATGTAATCGCAGACACAAGAACCTACATTCAGAGGTTGTTTTGGTTTCCATTTGTGCTAGTATTTGCAAAACGGCTCCGCAGCCCCTGGGAAGGCCCCCGATTCCGGCTGCAATTACAACTTGGGACAATTTTGTCGTGGCTGCATGTTTCAGCTCAACGGATGCGCCACAAAAACCAATGGCCGCAGGGTCAAAGCGCCGAGGTTCACATCCATGATGGTGCAACCCTTGCACGAATTTCACTGACGGAATTCCTGAGCACCTCCGACGCGCCCCTCAGAGCCGCGGGGCGGCGGCACCCAGCCGGGCAGCCGCCACCTTCGTCCGCCTCCACGCCGCTGCATCCTCGCCGCATCCTTAAATTCAGTTTTCCCCGACGCATAACTTTGACCGTGAGCGTGCGTCCACACCAACGCAGCAGCGACTGAGGGTCCGGCGGACGGGACCTGCAGACGTCCCGGTCCCAGCTGACGTGGCTCCCTCGCGTCTTCCTGTCTTCCTTCCACCCCCGCGGCGTTAGGTATGCGAATGCAATTATTTGTTCAAAAACAAGGGATCAGCAGAAAGACTTGTGTTATGGATTAAGCAGCCTCTCACTTAGCCGCGGGGCGCGATTCCCTGCATGTCCTATTAGGGGAAGATTCACTTTGTCGGTTAAGCGTCTCGGTTTCGGGTTTCTTTTTGTGTATATTCTCCCGAACCTATCGAGCTCTGCAGCCTCCAGCCGCCCGCGCTCGTTATCCAATGTCGCGTAATGCGTGCGAGCGAAGGCTCTCGTAGTGGCGCGCGCATCGGATTCATAGAAGGGGCGGGGGGGGCGGCGATATTGACAGTGACATATGAGGGCCTGCTTGTGTCTGTGGCGAGGCTGAGCCCAAGCGGGGCTGGATGGGAGATGAGCCACACCACGAGCCAGTGGTGTGGTGTGTGTGTGTGTGTGTGTGTGTGTGAGTGTGTGCGTGTGCGTGCTACACTCCTCCTCCTCCTCCTTCCTCCACTCCTGGCAAACTCGCTGGCGCGGACGTCACAGGGATCCGATCCGATTGTTTTTTTTCAGTGCCTACCTGCGACTGGTCGCGCCAAAGTGATTCTGTCACTTTGCAGCGTCGTTACCACATTTTGATTCACGCTAACCGGCGCAGAGCGCGACGCCGCCGCCGCCGCCGACGCCTGGACGCCTCTACGGCGGCATGTGATGTCATGTTAAAGAAATATGAGGCTGGAACGCCCCCCCCGCGCCCCGCCGCCGCCCGTCCTCCCCCACCAACCTCCAAAAATGAATTGGCTTTGATTTCTGCTTTTATCCTGGTCTGCAGCGTGGAAAGACCGAGGCGACGCTGTTATCGAGCGATGGAAATGGAAATCAGGTCTTAGCCCACGATGCAAATGCATGGGAGGCTCTTTGGAGTGGGGCACAAAAAAAAAACGAAGAAAAAAAAAGGAAAAAAAAAGAATATGCTTTATCAATTCGCAGTAAGTGGGTTTCAAGGACAAGTCCAATAATACTTCAGTGGCACATTAAGAATGCTAAGATTAAATTAATGCAGACAGATTATTATGGTTTTACATCAGAAGGACTTCAATCTTGACATAATTTTAGTTCACTTTGATGGTTACCGGGCTGCGTTTGACTGCGCTGAAAGTTTGCTGGACTTTATTATAAGAAGTTTGAGAGGAGTATGGTAAGTCGGGTTCAACTTTTTCCAAAAAAAAAAAAAATGCCATCCTTTTTTTTTTCTAAAAATTGGAAACACAAAACCACGTTGGCTCATCCGGAGTCTGCTATTAGCCTAGCTTAGCATGAAGGGTGGGGCACGCTGTGTTGATGAACTGCCATGTTTCACTCACATTTCAGCAGAAACACTCCCATCCGTGACCCTGCCAGACGCTCTACACTCCTCGGCCCCCTCAGATTATAAATCCCGGGATTTTGGCCACGCCACGCGCTCATGGGAAGTAAAGAAGCCACGTTTCGCGTCTTTCAAAGTCCAGCAGCTCTTTCGCGTCCCTCAGGTGTCGCAGCTCTGCGGGAGGCAGCGTTTGGCGTCTCGGCGAGACTCAACAGGCTCTCAGTCTCCCTCCGATGAGAATCCACTCGTGTCAGTATTATATATAAAAAAAAAAAAACAGTTTCATGTAAGTCTGACGTCAAAAGTTTTGCAGTTTTCCTAACTCACTTTAATGGCTCTGCAGCGGAATTCAACAGTTCCCGTCCTTGCTCCACTCTGCCGAGCTTCAGGAAAACCCGATAGCAAACCACCGAGCGATATTTCATGGTGTTTTACGGGCCTCACTCACATTTACATTTAAACAAATGAGCTCCAGAAGAGTTAACTGATGTGGGACATCAATCCTCTCACCTTTCTCTCCCGGCAGGAAAACAAGCCAGCGTTTCCTTCACTGCATTCATGGCAGGTGTGTTCAAGCGATCCGACCTTTTTTTTTCCTCTTTCTTTCTAAACTCCGAGGACGTGATATGACACATGCGGCCCATCCCACCGGCAAACACCCGGCACACCTGTTCGATACCCTCGTCCAAGCTGAGACGCGGCTGATCTCGCCATCTGACACCAGGGGCTGCACGGGCCAATAACAAATATCCTAATGTGTAAAATATGTGTTTATTCTCCGAATCAAGCCTCTTCCCCTCGCCACTAACCCACTTCCTGAAATAGATCTGCTCCATTCACTCTCTGAAGTGTTCCAAAGAGAGAAAGCGCTTCTGGCTGCCCATGTCCTACATAATGTAATTATGTAAACCCAAACCAAGAGAACGAAGCCGCTCGCCACACAATCTACCGCCGAATCAATGGCAGATAATCACGACGGCGAGCTGGACGCGCAACGGGGAGGTACTGAAGCGTGGCGTGGAGTTGCGGCGGAACGTGGCGGCGCCGCCAGTCCCCTCCTCCTCCTCCCACTCCTCCTCCCGCTGCACCTCCGGGTGCATCCCGCTCCGGGTCGGCCCGCAACCACCAGTGTTTCTCTTCAGCGCTGATTTCAGTGCGTGGGGGTTTTTCGCTGCTGAAAGGAAGCGGCGGCATTTCCGTGCCGGGGTGGGAAACTCCGGACCTCCGAAGAACTTCCCCATGGCGGATTTCTTCCTGGAGACCGTGAACGATATCGGCTATATTTCTCTGCCTCCGTTCGACAAAAACCAACCCGGCGTCTCGGTCTCCGCGAGAGGCCCTTTAAAGCCCTCGCCCGTCATCCTGATGCAGGCGGTAATATTCATGCGTGCCAGCCGGGAGCTTTCGCGTGCGTACCGCGGGTGGTGGAGGGGGGTGAGGGTAATAGGGGAGCAGCGTATGTCACATACATGATTCATTCAACGTCTCAGTCATTGTGAAAATGCAACTGTCTAAATGTTGGAAGATGATGAAAGACCTGGAAAGAGAAGGAGACGGTGCCGGTGCAGGGCGGAAGAGCAGCTTTGTGCGCCTTTTCTGCCGTGCGGCGGGTCTGTAACACAGCTCATTGGTCCAGCCATTAGCAGGGAGCTGCTCCCCTCGCTCCATCTGTGACGCCGCCATTGAATATATCGACTCGCTCGGAAGAAAACTTGGGCTATTACAGAGAGGTTCAATCTCCGAGTGGGTGCAGCGCGCTTCTGCCTTTCCCTTTTTACAAGTACGAGGCGACACGCATGCACACACACACACACACACACACACACCCAGAGCCCCAACATAATTGCCTATTGGTGTCATCAAAGCCAGGGGCGCTTTCCTCGGCTAAGCCTGTCAGGTCAATGAAGACACACGTAAAGTGAAGCGAGGAGCTTTTTCTCACCATCGAGTCTCCTTTTTGACACATTACATGTTCACATAACAGATCATGTCAGAGCTTCGCCCCCTTTAGAGACACCATCTAACTCCTTTATAGTATTTTTTTTTTTCCCCCCCCCACAAGGTGTCTCCGCGGTGAGGCAATAAATCCCAATCCTCTACACCTGAAGTCTCAGGGACAAAATTCACAGAACATTTTCTCCTCTATACATACAATATCTATAGATAGATAGATAGATAGAGAGTATATACAGTATATATATTGGCTTTCCAATCATTTCATTGTAAAGAAGTTATTATCATTCCAGTAAAATACATAGCAATAGACCACAATTACACCTAGCAGGTATGGATTAACAAAATAATATGTGATGTTAAACTACTGAGTGTGGCCCAATTTAAAAAAAAAAACAACTCACGACATTTCTGTTCAGGAAAGCAAATGAACGCGCCTGCCATTTCCTCCTCACGTATTTTTTTATCCACTTGCTTCTAAAACTCAGGTTTGTCGAGCACCTTTGCTAATTTCTTTTAATGTGTCCTTTAATATATGTTTTACACAGCACTTAGCGGCTTTTCTTAATGCAACTTTTAATGTTTCACACTTGCGTTTGTGATCTGTGCAGCACTCTGGGGGTCCGCCGTGGATGTAAAGAGCAGAGGGACCAGACCCAAGCTGGTCATCCACAATTTTGTGGCCAGAAGAAGAAGCAGCAGCAGCAGCAGCAGCAGCTCAAACAGCGGCGGGATCACAGTGCACCGTGGGAAGGGTGAGGAGCTCCGGATGGACGACCAAGAACCAAGAGCCTGTGCAAATGAAGTAAAGCAGGGATTCTTAAATCAGAATTTACGTTCATGTTTTTGTGCCCTTTACAGAGGTGTAAACTCCTGCTTGAAGTGGCAGTCGATATGTCCCATGTCATCTGCTTTCAGGGCGGAGCCTCGGACGTGTCCGATGCTCACGCGTGCTTTTGTTTTCCACAAGTGGAGATATCGTCCCTTCGTTCTTGTGGAGCTTTGATGCTGCCGGTTAATGGGAGTTGGTGCTGTTGGAGGTGAGTTCCAGTCCTGCAGGAGGCCCAGAATCACTTTATCATCAGCAAACCTCATCATGAGCATCACCTCAAACATCTGCTGGCAGAAGGGTGTTCTGTTTGCAGCACTTTGCAAGGCCCGTTTGAAGCCTTCTTTGGAGAGCCTCCACACTACTTTAAAGCAGCCCTCCGCCAGTTCTTAAGGTCTTTTCGCACCGTAATTCCGATGCTGAAAAACCGAGCTCTCGGGCTCACACTCTCATTCCAGCCGCGGACCAGCGCTTGATGAAGTGTCTCACGGAGGACGCCAAGAAAACTGGCTGTGTTGAACAGGGAAGAACACTCGCTCCAAGGTCAGGTTCTCAATAGCCCCCCGTCTTCGCCTGTGTGTCAGTTTTAAAAACCCCTTGTTCCACTCAGACGATCTCAAAGCTCCTGTGTAGGATGTTAATGACAGAGGATTCGCTCTCTTTGGGGAAAAAAACAAAAAACAAAAAAAAAGATTGCTTTCTAAAAACCAGACAAATAATTTGCCAATCAGAAGTTTCAAAGCAGCGTTAATGTTTCTCGCTGGCTTGCTATTGTGGGAAAATGCACCACCTGCCACTGGCCGCAGTTCTCTACCGTTAACTCACCTTTTTTTTTTGTGCTTGTTTTTAATTTGTAGGCTCGAGGCAGTTAGCGCGGCGCTTTCTATCACGCTTGTCGTCCTGGGTGGTGGTTGTTTCAGTCAGTTGCACCTCCAGCCCGAGTGTGTGAAAGGTCGGGCCGCTGACGCACAGCCGCCGCTCTGTGGCGCGTGTACCCTGTCGTGACGCTGCATGTAAGTCGCTGCGATAAATACCATATAAATAGATGCGTTCAGTGCTGTTAAGTTTGCAGCTGCATGCGTGTGTGTTATAGATGCCCCCCCCCTCAACCCCTCTGCTGTCTCCCACAGTTGTATAGCTGACCCGCCCTCATGGTGAGGAGAGTTGACCGATTTCTGCCACCCAACCGGATTGTTGCTCTGCTTACATCGCCTAACGCCTGTATTTTAACGGAATTTTATCTATACATTGTAATGACGCCAGTCAGAGTGGGTGACAAGTTATATTGTAAGTATTTGTATTGTATTGTAGGTATTTATGTTTATTTAGGGTTCTCCTGGCCCTTGGCAGGAGGTGGTGTTGTCAGGCACTTTTAGAGGTGGTCTTAGTACCAGGTTCTACACTACCTTCATAAATAATACGAGGAGAAAGAGCCCACAAGTGTGGGTGAGATCCACTCAGCTGCTCAGCCGTTTTAAGTCCATTTGGAGAAATAAATTTCTTCACGTACCTTTTCTATATTTGTTTTTGTTTGTTGTTGTTGTTGAAATATCAATGTGACTAACGCTACTAATTGCAAATGGAAACTTCAATAAACAAGAAAAATGCGTGCTCTGCTTCTTCGCACTATCAGATTTACTATCCTTTTCTGAGGATAGTAAATCTGGATCCAAATGCCAAAAATGGCAGCTGGACATATCCATATTTCAGTTATGGTCCAATGGAGATAAATTTAAATCTGTATAGTATTTATAGCTGAAAATGGCAGAGTAATAATTAAAATATGGATGCTATCAGCAACCATGTGTCTGTAGTCAACAATGCCGCTTGCACTTGGGCACATGGGAGAAGTTTACACTGAAGGATTTCTGCCAGAATGACCCTCTAAGCCTAATATTGAGAAAACATGATCTTCCCCTGGACTTAACCAAGTAGTCTACTTGCTTAAAACTCACCAAAGGAAGCTTGCAAATGAAAATAACAAAAAAACAAAAAAATAATGGGTCAGCTTTTGTAAGTCCAAATTTAATAAGTCAACAGTCATTCACACTGAATTTCACATGAGGGAACCAGTCTTACAGAGTGGCAACCCCATTCAAAGGGGACAGAATGGGGACATCGCATCTCACTGTCGGGATCTCACAAGACATATGGCTCAAACAACACTGGAGCTACATCCAAGAAATGTGAGTGTTCGTCAAGCGCTCCTTACTGTCCTGATTATGATATCCAGTCAGACTGCGTTTCCTCATCGGAGCTGGTGTCCCGACGTGGCCTTGGCCTCTATGACCAGGGGCCATGTTGTAGCTTGGGAATGAGTGTTGTGGCAGCTCTCCCAGCTCAGAGGAACTGGGGGATGGCAAAGGAGGCAGCCAATTAATATTTCAACAATACACCCTCTGTGGCGCGAGATTGACTGACTAAACTGCTAGCTGTCAGAGCAGTTATCTACAAAACTGCCATGTGGGTAGGAATTCAGAATGCTCTGTTTAGAAATGGATTTCATATTCACTACTCACTTTTGCATTCTGTACAAAATTGGTCACAGAAGCAATTAACAATTGGGGAGGGTGGAAGGGGGCAAGCGGGATGGAAGGAATATAAATAAGGCTGAGAGGCAGCAAGTTGAACTTCTCAGGCAACCTGAGAAACTAATAGTGTTCCCCAACTTTGGTTTGTCTTTGGATCAGGAATTAGCTGGAAATGAAACCGCCAGATTCCCCTCAGGTTGAGGAAATCTCAAATAATTGCCAAAATTAGACAAGGAGGGAGAGACGAGTATCGAGTTTTTACTGAACTAGCGAAAAGTTGCATTTATTTGAAGGCGTCCGTGTCTCCTCTGTCTATTTCTGACGGCAACCTCAGAGTAGCATGATGGGTTTCTGGTGGGATCACATGCCCATGCGTCTCTATAGCGTAGCAAAATGGCATCAAGATTTGATCCCGTAGATTTTATCATCTACTAGATAAAATACCTTTTTAAAAAAAATAGTCATTAAAGTCACCCATAACTCCAGCTTTTGTACTTGCATTTAAAGGGAGGGTTCACCCAAAAAATCTACTCACCACTGTGCCAATGTGGCAATTCAACACAGCTGGAGTAAACAGCGACCGCGTCATCAAATGTGAAAAAAAAAACAACAACAGATAAAAGACATAAAAAAGCCTCCATTACTGCTGCTGTGTTGTCATCCGAGTGTCTGTTATGCACGACTTTCGAATTTGCTGCAAAATGGCGTCATTTACAACAGGTTTTTAGCCTAAACGTGGCTGCTACGTCGCTGGCCTCCAGGCACGCTAACAGCTGTGTGTGAAGTCGAAGTGTGTGTGTGTGTGTGTGTGTGTGTGTGTGTGTGTGTGTGTGTGTGTGTGTGTGTGTGTGTGTGTGTGTAACCACTAATGCAATCTACACCATTTTCACCATGTGCATTTATAATCTACAACAATGATTCTCAACTGGTGGGTGGTGGACCTGTTCACATAAAAATAAATGAATTTAAAAAAAAAAAAGCAAGTTAAACAAGCCTATGCTTTTATTTTGAAGGGAAGTTTTACGCAGCGGCGCTCCCTAGCCCTCTTCACGCTCCTTAGCAGTAGGTGGCCATAATGCCCTGTAATCATAACTGACACCACCATTTCGCGGCATAGAAGAAGAAAGTTTGTTTACGCAGCAGCGAAGCGCAAGTACGACGGCGACTGCATGAGATATGGATTTTCTTACACCGAGCAAGTAGTTGGGCTTTTTTTTATTTCATGTTTGTGCATGAAAGCTCTGTTGAGTCTGTTGAAAAAAAAAGGGGCTGAAGTTACTGAAGTGTTATGGATGTTGTAGCAGCCTCATGATCAACGGCTTATTAAGTGCTACTGATTGGATATTATTAATACAGGGCTGCTCAGTATGTATCCACTGATGCGGGGTATCACAGCTACATTAATATTCTTCAAACCTCCTGTCCCTTAGATGCACTTTTTGGTTTTAATTAAACTGCAGCTAATTGAGTATAAAAGGGAACATTTCCCTCTCCAGCATCGCCACCTGCTGGTCGTTCTGGTTTATCATTGAACTTGATTTTTTTTCTTCTTCTTTTGTGCTGGCATGCTGCGGTTTTCTGTGCTAACTCAGGTTCTAACTGCGCCATCTCTCGGTTACATACATTTGATAAAGATGAAAATTTTTCCTCGATGTAGGTCACGTCTTTTGGACTCCGGTGCAGCAGCGTAATTGCACATCTGCAGACGGGCCAAAAGGATGCGCGTCGGAGTTGTGCGTGTGCACGCGTGTGTGTACGCGCGCGTGTGTGTGTGTGCGTGTGTGCGCGCGCGTCGTAATATCAGAATCATGAGTTCGTGCAAGGTGATCGCATGGTGTTTGGGTAGCGTGCCGCCTAATTACGCCGCGCGCTGCCTTTCATGTGCCATCTAATGCTCTTTAGTTGTCGTCGTTGCTTCGTTGAAAAGGAACGACATCAATTAGCGACAATGACCCTACTAATATCACACGTCTTTCTGGCGCCACGGTGGCCCTCAGCGTTCAAGGAAGCACTTTTGCTCCAACAATTGGCCGAGGACGTCCGGTGAACTCGGAATATGCGCCCTTTTTATAGCCGCTGGATCGGAGACCCCCCCCAGACGCACGCATGTCCCCCTCCCGCGGCGCCTCTGGATCGTTGAAAACCGCGGCAGCTCCGGGCCGGCACGCCGGCGCCCGCGAAGCACAGCTCATTACTTTGCCGTCCGGTGGCGTTACACACACCGGATCCTCGGCCGCCCGTCGGAGAGCTGTGTGGTCGGGTCGAGCCTCGGCCTCTGTTTTCCGTTCCTCCTCCTCCTCCCTCGGCTGAAACATTGCAGCGGCATGCTGACGGGCTTGTTTGGAGGACGGGCGCCTGATGGGGGCCCACCTCGGTATGTTTGGACTTCTCTGATTAGTTGGCACACAATAGGGAAATAGTGGCATGTGGTGAAAACACTTCCACGCTGTCACGGGGGAGGCGCACCTGCTCGGGCTGAGTGAGTGTCTCTCTGCCTTCCTGTCTCTCTCTCTCTCTCGCTCTCCTTCTCTCCTGCCTCACTGCAACTTCTGCGGGCCTCAGCTTCTGCTCGCGAATGGCGGCTTCACCGCACGCCGGAGAAGCATGAAGTGGTTAACGGCAAGCGGTTGCGGTTGCGTCCGCACGGCTCATTCGGCTCGAGTCTGATTGCTAAATAGAACCGTTACCGCACACTTATTATTATTCAATCAGCATATGTTTGGCTCTTTGGCGCTTGGGGAAGAAGTGTGGGTTGTTTTTTTTTTCCCCCTTTTTTTAAGACGGGATGACACAGATCACATCTCCTCCTCGCGCTCCGGCTTATATTCATCACATCTGAGCACATCAAAACATCAGTTAAATGCTTGATCCTCTTCACCCTTCTTTTGGCTGAGTATTTTGTGCCATTTGAATTTTTTTTTTCATTTATTCGTTTCCGGGGAAGAGAAGAAAAAAAGAAAGAAAAAAAAAAAGGAACAGCTGCCGGCTTGAAAGGCTCAACGCTGAAAGTCCACACTTGCAGCTGCGATCTGAGGACTCGCACCTCCATTCAGTCCACAAAGGAGCCTGGAGTGGACTCCAGTTATGGTCCAGACTTCAAAAGGACTTCACTGATGTAATTTCCCATAATTCACTGTGATACAGACATGGTATTTACAAACAAACTGACAAGCAATAAAGTGTAAAACCGTTTTTTGGGGGGTTTTTTCCCATCAAAATCACACTTTAATCAAGACTGGAATTAACCTTTGACCCATCCGGATACATGGAGAAGCAGATAATCAGAACGCGTTTCACTCGCGTTCAAACGATGGTCGCAGCTGTGCAGCACAACGCGAAGCACGAGGTCTGAACGCCAACGAGAGAAGGTTGTGATTAATGCCCGGTTTATTTAGTTGGTTCCTTAGTTCCAAAGTTGCAAAGGCACCGTGACGACAGTGAACACATCACGACTGGCGTCCGCGAGGCGCCACCGGGTGGTCGGGAATCCAGCTGCTAGTTCACTGTGGGGCCGGTGGTTTCCTGGACTTTCAGCTTCGAAGCTAGTTTTAGTACATGTGTGGATTAGTTATTCGAAATAATTTACTAGAAACATTAACGGGAGTAGCTCGCGGGGGCAGACCTGCTCTGGGCTTCCGACTGCACAGCGGCTTAAAAATTGAAACACGCGCTGACATGCGTAGCGTCCACGCGCACGTCCGTAAACGCGACGTGACGCGCCGCGCTGGCGTCTTTTTCTGCGCGCGTGCGGGTCGCTTCGCGCCCTAGACGGTTCACACCGGGGCCTGATTGGCGGCCGCATTTCAAATTATGACGTGAAAAACCGCGCAAAAAGAGAGTTGTATGGCAGCAAAAAATCGGAATTGAGCATTCAGAGCCACAGTGTGAACGTAGCCCCCTCACCTGCCCCCACGCGGGTGTGACCTCTTCACTGATTAACAAGACGGCGCTCCAGCGCTCATCCGAAATATCGCTGAGCCTCTTTTAGACGCGATTGCAGAAAAAACAATAAACCACATAGAATACGTTTATCACAAATATGTACGACTGAGGGCTGACGGCTTTTCTCAAAATGTAACTTTGCAAATCCCGACGTCCAACGGCAGAGCGACTCACATGAAGGTGGAGACGTCAAAGTAGCTCCGGTCGATTGGCCGTTGCCGAGGGGGGGGGGGCTTGCCGAAACGCTCCGAGGTGAGACGCCATCGCCACCTGCTGACCGTCGGTCCAGACTGCACCCGAGCTGCTTCCACAGCTCGTTTCTCCAGCAGCAGCCGAGTGCTCCGAGAGTTGCACCGGCAGCGCCCTCTTCTGGCCGCTGCTGCCCGCTCGGAATCCTTCTCCATTGTCATGAACGTCAGATCGACCTAATCGAATGTGATCAAAATTAAAAAAAATTTAAAAAAAACCTTCATTATCAGCTGTGGATCAATAATGCCGAGCGCTCGTTAACACACCGAAGGCAGCGGGAGTCTGTTGCAATTCCAAAGGAAACCTCCCAGATGTGCAACAAGTTGTGTGCGGGATCATTCTGGTCCTCGGCAGGATGAGTCTCATCTCCGCCACTGACTGCTGCTGCATGATTACTATCGCCGCCATCATCACCATCACCGTCATCATCATCATCATCCTCATCATCATCATCATCATCACCCCATGATTCCCTGTCAGTCGCTGCTGCCTTCGTCAGTGACGCGGTGGCTGAGCGTATGCAGGGATGCTGCCTCGCTCTCCGCGGGGGCTTAACTAATTGATGCAATCAGAGATGTATATGCGGGAGCTTTTAAGAAGCACCTGAAGGCAACGCCGCGCTTTCTTTTTTTTTTCTTTTTTTTTTTTATGTGAGCAGACGTTCGTGGGCTTGTGAAGGTTGATTTTATTTTTTAATCCGTGCGCACTGGAGTTGCAAGGGTTTCGCTTTCCACGCTCTTCTGCCTCCCGCTCTATCTATGTAGGGCAGCCCGTGGATCAGCTGACATCCCCATCCTCCCACATGCCCACACAATCTTGTTAAAGCATGCAGTTAATCTGAAGAGGAAAAGGACTCTCTTCACAAGCAAGCGGCTTTTTCATCACCCCATTGTATTGCCTACATCACGCTGTCACACAAATATTGGATTCTCCCGGAACTCAGGTGCTTAGAGGAAGCCGCGGCTTCATGTGAAGTCGTTCTTCCCGACGGGTGACTTTGCGGATCGGGGCGTTTGCGCGGCGTCGCGTTTCTCGGGAGAAATAACATTTCACATTTCATTTTTTTCCCCCTTCTTAAAAGGTGGCAAAACTATCAATAATTTACACCAAAGTGCCGCCGTGAAGATGGAACAGAGGGAGAAGCGCTTGTACTCTTGCAAAGACTCAGGATGCAGCCCGCAGACGTCGATTCGGGAAAATAGTGCAATTTTTTTTTTTTTTTTTACACAGAAGAACAAAGACGAGGGGAGAACACACACACAAACACACACCTGCTCCTATAGACTCTCGTCTGGCCCTTTTTTTTTTTGTCTCTGAGCTTATTGAAAAACAAAGTGCCTCAGAACATGGCTCCCATCATCTCCTCGCCGAGACTGCAGCAGTTTGATGGACACAGATACTGAGGGGCCTCTGATTGAATTGCCACTCACTGCTGTCGCCGCTCCTCACCGCCAGTCGGAGCGGGGCGGGAGCGCCAGGGTCATCCGTAAACACGCAGGAGCGCCACATCCTTGTTTGACAAGCGGGCTTCAGCTTGGACCCGGTCCTGGAGCAGCTCAAAAACCTCGAGGCCGCCGCCCCCCCCCCTCCTGCCCCTCCCCGCCGG
This sequence comes from Dactylopterus volitans, assembly GCA_901007715.1. NCBI lineage: Eukaryota > Metazoa > Chordata > Actinopteri > Syngnathiformes > Dactylopteridae > Dactylopterus > Dactylopterus volitans. The sequence continues at coordinate 14,459 of CAAKHG010022490.1, forward strand.
CCCTCGGAGCGCCGGCTCAGACACTTACCCGTCCATCCATCTCTTAAAAGACAAGCGAGCGAGAGCAAATTGCCTTGAACTTAAACAACTCCTACGTAACGACAAGTGTTGGCAATTATCAGATGGAATAAAAACGCGCGGGGCCCTCGACGCCGGCTGATTGTACTCGAGAGGAAAATGAACCCTGAGAGATGAAGTCAACCTGCCCACTCCGCTCCCGCTTGCTACGCCTCTATTGATTATCCGAGCATCGATTTCATATAACCCCGGCCGGAAGGTGAAGAAATCTTATTAGATTAATTTGCCACGCGAATTCCTTCCTCCTCGCCGGAGCTCTCGCGACCTCCTGCGGATGCCTTGGGAGGATCTCAACGTCAGATAACGATAAAAAAACAAAAAATAAATAAGGGTCCGGGTCCGACGGCGCCGCAGTGCTGCTGTGTCACATGTAACTGGCATGTCCCAGCCGAAGTAAACAGATGTACCTTTGTGCTGTGTCTTGGTTGACTTGGCAACACTGCCATCTCGTGGTGAGCAGGATAAAAACAAACAAACAAAAAAAAAGAAAAAAGAA
>CAAKHG010022494.1:8775-21467 GCA_901007715.1 Dactylopterus volitans
TCCTGGCTTTGTTTATGGGTCACCTACATGCAGAGTAACTCCATTGTTTTCGGCATGTTTATTCTTCTGTTTACAGTAGCATTATGGTTTCAGGGCAGTGTCCTACTTGCATAAGGTTTTTTTTTTTTTTTTTTTTTTTTTTTTAACTCTATAGCTTTCTGTTCTATGTGTAAGGTTTTTTTGAGATGTTTTTGACACATCTGCAGTATACGCTCATGCTGTGCCGGGATTGATAAAGATGTCATTTGATTGTGGTGTGAGTAAGTTGGCATAGTCAAGAGACGCATTGTTCAGCTGTCTGAAAGTGCCAGATTTAGCTATTGCTATGAATATTATTTTGCATATTTCACTCACCCACATTCATAATTGCAAAGCAAACACCTTAGGCGTTCCTGCTTTCGAGCAAGCATTTTGCTTCGACAATGGAGCATGACAAGCCTCCTCCCTGTGAAGAGTCTGTATTCAGAGTGTTTGTTTGTGCCTGATTAGATTCCTGTTTGGCTGCCAGTCTCAGTCCCTATTGGCCCCCCTCAGACAGAACAGGCTAATTCCTAAGTGGCCCAGCACTCCAGATCACCAGTCACTATCAACAACAGCATGACAGACAACAAAAGGAGAAAGCCTATATTTCCAAAAAAGACAAAATTAACTCAATTTCTACTTGTATCTCTTTATTACGGTCTTCCTCCTGCACCAAACTCTATATTCAAGACAGTTTGAGCCAAAACAAATCCGTCAAGCAGTCACAGTGTAACGGTGTGTGTGTATGTGTGTGTGCGTGCGTGCGTGCGTGCGTGTGTGCGTGCGTGCGCGCGTGCGTGTGTGTGTGAGTGTGTGCATGCAAGCCCTCCTCTATCCTTGTGTGCACTTGGATGGCATGCATGTGTCTGTGCATCCGTGTGTGCTGGATGTCATCTGTGTCCAAATAACCCTGCAGCATCCAATTAGTTCAGAGATGCGTTCACTCACGAGGTGACCAGCAGGTGCCTGGTTCTGTCGCAACCCCGAGCCAGAGAGCCGCGCAGATAAACTGGCAGAAAAGACGCGGGGACTCCTCGGCTATTTTAGTTTGTAGCGTCTCCAACTCTCTCTTGGCCTCCCTTTCGCATTTCGCCGTCCCCGGAACCCCTGTGATGTCAAAGTGGTGAGGTTTGCCAGCAGCTTCCCTCATAGATCACCTGACATGTCTGTTGGTCCCCGAGCACAGGAACACACTACATCAGGCAGCAAATTTACACCAGTCCCCCGGTGGGTGACCTCCACCTGCCCATAGAAGACGTCCTCTGTTTGTGTGTGTGTGTGTGTGTGTGAGAGAGAGAGAGAGTGCTTTGTTAGTGTGTGTGGGGTTCCTATGAATTTGTGTACGTGTGTGTGTGTGTGTGTGTGTGTGTGTGTGTGTGTGTGTGCACACGCGCACAGTGAAGGAGTCAAGGAGGAGGCCTGTCCGACCTCACATCTTCACCCCAGAATGTTTTTTGGTTTTTTTCATCTGGCACATTACTCTTGACTGAGAGCCAAATTTGAGTCCTAATAAAACAAGCTTCGCAATTACTGTTTTTCCACCCAGTAGCAGAGTGGAGAAGCAGAAGCCTTTGAGGGTTTTTTTTTTTTTTTAAAAAAGCACAATCAAATAAAAACTAGGCCAAGATAAATTAGATTAGAGACTACATTTAAGCCGTGGCAGCAGCCAGAACTCTCCCATTTATCATATCCCGACGCTCTCTGACCACAACGCTGATGTTCTACAAATGAGCTTTTATATGTTCCTCCATTTTAAATCTGATAATGTACCTCACCTCACTCCCCCACCACCCTCCTTCTCCTCTTATTCTTTGTCTCCTTTTCAATTCCCAACTTACTTTTATCACATCTCTCTTCCCTCCGCTTCACGTCTCTCTCCTCTCGTCTATACTCCATATGGTCTTTGCCCTTTCCCCATTTCTGCTCTTCCTCCCTTCTTCCCTCCTCCCCTCCCATTTTCATGCTATCTCTCCTACTATGCTTTGTTTTCATTTTTGTCTCTTTGTTTTTCTTCTCCTCCTCCTCCTCTCTGCTCCCGACAACAACAACAACAACAACATCAACTCTCCTCTGCTCCAGTCTTCGTGTGTCCGGGGACGCTGCTCCGGGTGCAGGCGGCCAGCTCTTTACAGGAGGCGGAGCACCAGGCGGGGGCGTGGTGTAAGGACCCGTTGCAGTCTGGGGACCGCCTCTACGTCATGCCCTGGACCCCCTATCGCACTGACATGCTGTATGAGTATACCTCCTGGGAAGACTTCAAACAGAACCGAGCCACCACCACCTACAAGTGAGGGCGCCCCCCGCTGTCCTGGATGATCAAATAGCATCTGCTGTTGTATTGATTTATTGGCTTTTGATGTGGATATAGCTGGTGATGGCAGAATGGTCCCACTGCGGTGTCAATTTGCTCACCACGAGGCCATCTTGTAGGAGTGTGTCATGCAGAGTTGATGAATTGACTTCTGGATTTCTCTCTTTAACAGGTTGCCCAACAGAGTAGACGGCACTGGTTTTGTGGTGTACGACGGCGCGGTGTTTTACAACAAAGAGCGCACACGGAACATAGTCAAATACGACCTGCGGACGCGCATCAAAAGTGGCGAGGCCATTATCACAAACGCCAACTACCATGACACCTCACCCTACCGCTGGGGAGGGAAGTCGGACATTGACCTGGCTGTGGATGAGAACGGCCTCTGGGTGATCTACGCCACAGAGGCCAACAACGGGCGACTGGTGGTCAGCCAGGTGGGAGAGCAGCGCTGTACAGACGGGGATGAGATGGGTATTATAAATGCAGAAAGGGGATTACGTAAAAAAAAAAATCTCATTTGACTATACGTGAAAGATTATATGTCGCACATGGGTGACCGACCGTTGAGATTACACAATTGCGCTGCTAAAATAGGGCCGGATATTGTTGGGCAGGAACCACATGCTTTGTACAAACTCAAATCCCATCATCTGCGACAACTAATCATCTGAGGGAAGCTAAATATTTGTTTTGCTTTGTTGCCACACCAGTTTGTCTCTAGCGTGCATGGTTTCATAACAACAACGGGCTTCATATCGATAGTTTTCACTGTCGGCAGATTGCGTTCAGCGTCTGTAATCCCACATCACGTGGCTGTGCTCAGCACACCTGACAAACTTAAATTCCAGGTTAAGTGCTTCTTAGCTGGCTAAAAAAAAACAAAAATCCGGCAGCAATTTCTCACATTTTTTGTTGTTGTTCAGAGAGACAGGCCCCATTTATTATTGCCATCTTTGACCTTATGAGGAAATTGTGTTGCAAACTGTATAAGTTAAACTATCCATCTAACACATCCAACCCCGCATGAGCTATGGGAGCATCGAGTAATACAACAACAGAGTAATAAACGACAAATGATCACTTTCACCATCAAGGAAGTTTTTTCAAGGAAGAGTCATTCATTATTTTTCATACTCATCAGGAGTGGAAGCAAGTCACGGATGTCTCTAATATGCCGATGCATGCAGTTTGAAGGTACATTAAACAGAAGCAGATCTGCATAAAAGCAAAGAATGCATCTTTAACAAACTTGAACATGTCATGGCTTTTTCCATTTGAACATAAGTTGTAGTTCAATAAATGTCAGGGTTTTTTTTTTTTTGGGGTTTTTTTTTTTTTTTCAATTCAGCACTGTTTAGCTTTCAGAAATGTGATTACACTGAAGGCTAGGAAACAAATAAAAGCGTGTATTATGACTGAGCTTCATCATCCCCACAGTATGTGCCGTGCCTACACTTCAGCCATCTATCTTTTGATCTTTTCCTTTATTTCCACTAATTGAGCCTCCGTAAGAAAACCTAACTCACCCCTCAATACACTTTCACACTGCGCAAACTGAAACGGAAACAGATACGAAGACATCAAAGGAAAGTACAATCGTTGTTGTAGAAGTTTGGCTTTTTCTGTAGCCCCTAGTTTATCGTTGTTTTTATATTGCAACACCTGCAGTGTGGTACGTAATAGAGAACCGTATCAATTTAGCCCTTCCGTTGTGCCTGGCAGGTGAACCCCTACACCCTGCGGTTTGAAGGCACCTGGGAGACCAGCTTCGACAAGAGGATGGCGTCCAATGCCTTCATGGCGTGCGGTGTGCTTTACGCGGTGCGCTCAGTCTACCAGGATGATGACAGCGAAGCGGGCGGCGACCTGGTGATGTACGCCTACAACACCAACCACGGCCGCGAGGAGCCCGTCAACATTCCTTTCCCAAATCCCTACCAGTATATTTCCTCTGTGGATTACAACCCTCGAGACAACCAGCTTTATGTCTGGAACAACTACAATGTGCTGCGTTACCCGCTGGAATTTGGACCACCAGACCCGACCACAGGTGAGGAGTTATTCCACAAATAGCACATAAAAGCAACCCAAGGGAACTTTAATTTTTCACTCTACAGTTATAAGACTCTCTTTTTATCTGTTTTTGTAAATTGATGGCAAGTAAGAGATTGTCACAAAAAAGTGGTTCCCCTGAATACAGTCAGCCAGTTAGCACTCTAATAACATACAAGGCTTAACACCGGGCAGGTTGTTCGTATTTATGATAAGGCTTTTTTTTTTTTAATATCATAAAACAACGACTGATTTTGCATAACCAGACTATCCTTCATTGTTGTTATTTTGTTATTTCTTGGAGTGACAGGATTTTGGAAATGCTAGCATGCTGCCACTCAAAATAAGCAGCCAATAGCAGGACTGCATCCATAGTCTACATCTGGTGGACAAAGCAACTGTTGGCCAGGCTGATGTTCAGTGACAGCCCGAGCCAAGTTGCAAAATGCTCTTAACTAAGACGGCAAATATTATAAATGGACATGTGGACACCTTAGTTAGGTTTCACGTTTACAGATCAATTTCCCAAATATCTGTACTTCCAACTACGGCCTCTCTTTTATTAATATTTCATATTTACAGAACTTGAAAGAGATCCCTGTTTCAAGCTGATAAATTTGAGATTTTTCTCATATGTGATATGAAGCACTTCGCGGCACTTCGCGGCGCAAAACAGCTCAAGCGGTGCGTGTTTATGATGTCACCTGTGAAAACCTGGGCGCCTCAGACCCCGAATCATCATATTTCATCCCCAGCCGTGGTTATTCTACGTTAAGAGAGGCCACTCAGGTATGACTGCTGTAGCACTTCATATACACTTCTCTGTGTCATGGATAATGAAAAAGTCACTCTGAAACGATAAGGGGGAGGATGAAATGAGAACACCACGTTGCATCTTGGCAGTCCATCAATATGAGAGGGAGGTTTGGAAGTACTGTATATCTGAGAAGCATAAAGGCCTGTATTGCTGGGATTAGGCCCAGAGAGAGACGAGGCAGACGAGGCAGACGAGGCGGGCAGCCGGGCTCACAGAGTTGCGAACCGACTTTGATCATTTAGGATTTTGTAGTTGTGATGTGTTGCTTTTATCTTCGCATTAGGTTCGGTTGTTAGTGATGGCGACTTCTCTGATACATTTGATCAATTATTCACTTCTTTTTGACTTGTGATGATGCTTCTTTCCATCTCCTCCCCTTCTTTTCCTCCTCCTCCTTCTCTCCCCTCTCTCTCGGGCTTTGAGGGACTCAAAAAAGGAAAGAAAAAAAAGAAGTCACCCCAATTATTGTCAGGCCAACCTTTGAACCTTATTTTTTTCTTACTTGGTTTGAGCCTCTGAGAGACATCATATTTTCACATGCATATGTCCTTCACTTGCTTGATCTCTTTTGAGCCTATTTCGTCCAGTTCTTGCTAGCCTCTGACAAATCTCTCATCCTCTTATAAGTCTCTAAATGTCTCTCTCCAACTGTGCGTCTGCCTTGTAACTCGTCTCTCTTCATCAGGCCCCCTGACCACAACCCAAGTGACCACCACCCTCCCAGCCCGGCCGTTCACCTCCAGTGCCAGCCCCTCCACTGCCCGTCCCGTGGCCCCCACATCGCGCCCAATCGGCTCCATCAACAAGCACCCGGATCTCCGACCAATCACAGCCACCGTGCCCGTCACCCGCCGGCCACCCCACCCTCCTCAAGGCCCGGAGCCCCACGTCTGTGAGACTAAGCTGGTCCGCGGCATCCAGTGGCCCACCACTCAGAGAGGAGAAACAGTGGACCGCCCGTGTCCCAAAGGATCTCTTGGTGAGGAAATCTGAACGTGTGTCTCATTAAACGCGGACGCATTTTCCTTCCACGCTCGCTCCGCAGGTCCTCCACACTTGTGGTTGTTTGTGCGTGCAATCTATCTCTGTGCATGTGCCCAAGTGATCAGCATGTTTGTGCTTCCACGCTTGTTTTCTTTTCTTTTTTTCTTTTTTTTTTTTTTTCCACTGTTGTCTTCTTGCGTCCCTGTGCTGGTCCCACCAGCAGGCACGTTCCCCCAGGACTCGCAGATGAAAGCCCGCCCTCCACAAATGAAAGGCTCATCTCCCGCAGAAACAGAAGCCGATTGAAAGTGGTGAATAATGAAATGAAAGCCTCGACAACAGAGGCTTCACCTCCTTTCTTGCCACGTTCTATACCTCCAAACACGCAGCCATCAAAAAGCGCTCTAGTCGCAGAAGAAGAAGGAAAAAAAAGGCTTTTCCCTCCGTCTCCCTCACTCTCTCTCTCTTTCTCCGATGCCATTCGCGGTTTTTCTGTACGTTCTCTCCACGAAAAAAAGGCAGTGACGTCAGATTAACAGCTGGCTTAATTGCCGCGCCTTGGCAGCACTCTCAAGTCCAATCTGTGTTTAATGGGGGGGGAGTTTTATAGAAAAGCGGGAGGTTGTAGAAAAGAAACAGTGGGAGAGAGAAAAAGGGGGAATTAAATGCAACGCCAATCTCCTCTGATCCTTCTACAACTGTGAAGCATTGCTCCATTGTCTCTGCAGTCTCTTTCCCTCCTGCCTCTCTCCCTCTCCCTTCTACTCTCTTCTCCGCCATCTCTTTGTGACTTGATGTCGGTTATTTGTGTTAGCAACAGCAGATAGACCCGTCACCGGTTTTATCCCACAGTGGTGTCCTTTCTGTGAACCCGCGCAAGTAAACAGAAAAGCCTAGCTGGAAATTATGGCTAGGGAAAAAAAAAAAAAGAAAAAAAAGGTGCTTCCTCCCTTCAAGTGTTCTTTACTTGACAGTGAGGGATCACGCCTGATGTCTTTGGCGTGTGTCTGTGTGCGCAAAGTAAATGCTCTATGTGTGCATTTTTCCCTTTCAGATCGTTCCTTTCGCAGCATGAAAGCCTGTTCCACTTCTTCCTCCCCTCCTCTTTTCTCACTTTCCCGCTGCCCTACCCATTATTTAACCTTCTCCACTTCTGACCCATTTTCTCTCAGACTTTTTTTTTTTTTTTTTTACCCCCATCTCATCTTCAAACACTTTGAATATTGCATTTTTAAAATTCATTTCATTCCATTTTTCTTGGGTAAAAAAAAAAAAAAAAAAATTCTGTCACTTTTTTTTTTGTGTGTGCTTATCCCTCTCCTGCACACGTTCCCCTTTAATAGAAGACACCTAACGCTTATTATCTTTCCATTACTCTCCCCTCCGCTGTTTCTTCTCCCTCTGCTCATCTCCAGGCATTGCTTCGTTCCAGTGTTTGGCGGAGCAGGTCATGTGGAACCCGCGGGGTCCTGACCTGAGCAACTGCACCTCCCCATGGGTCAACCAGGTGGCCCAGAAGGTGAGACCTGGAGCCGGACCTCCAGGCCATGCATCTGTCCCCTCCCTTTGCCCCACTGCCCCGACCACCCTCCCTGTCCACCTCCACACACACATTAACATATCTCCAAGGCTGGCCTGATTAAAATACTCATTTCTACTGCCCCTTCATTACAAGGCATCTGCTCTTAACTCTTAATTAACTTTCTTTTTTTTTTTCTTCTTTCGCAAGTATACTTTAATTACAGCTTAGATTGAATTCTTTCTCAAAAAACAGACTTACAGTTTACCGCTTCGACGTCTCCATCACAGGCTCATGTAATGCCTCACACCTGCGCCGCACACATCGCTAGATGATGCTAAATGATTTTCTTCCTGCCATTTAAAGCACCAACATGTGCACACATCATCCCCCCACCTTTGGCAGCTATAGGTTTCAGAAGATAAAGTGCTCTATTACTGCTGTACTAATTAATGCAGCTATATGTCTGCCGGAGAAAAGCCTGATTATGTAGCTATGCATACCCTTAACTATTTTTTTTAGTGTCTATATGTGCCTGGAAGGACATGTAGGATCACTCTGGATACCTATATTGTTGGAATCCATTATGCCTTCTCCTTTTGGCAAAAATCAATTGCAATTGGAATGCGGTTGCTAAGGATGTGATTTGTAAGAGAAACAGGAGTAGAGAGAATAAAAACTTCACAATGTGCTCAGTGAGGTTTTTTTTAACAGTGATGCGATTGGCTGATAATAACGTTTTTTGTTTTTTGTTTTTTATTGTTTTTCCAATGGGTCTGGCGAAATCCAATAACTTAACAAATTCATTTGTTTTGTACTGAAAACATGCAGATTCTTGCACTCTCAGTATGCGAGTCAAAATCAAATTGTTCTCCAACAGCTTTGAATAAGATTGGACTAATCAAAGCCGTTTAACCGTGATCGTACGATCCCTGCGAGTAAATAAGCGCGCGTTCCTGTGCAGATAAAGAGTGGTGAGAATGCTGCCAACATCGCCGGCGAGCTGATGAACCACACGGGAGGGCGGATCCAGGCGGGAGACGTCAGCTCGTCTGTGCGACTGATTGAGCAACTGCTGGACATACTTGATGCTCAACTTCAGGCCCTCAGGCCCGGAAACAAGGAGTCGGCTGCACGGAACTATAACAAGGTAGAGGAAAGTGTTAACACACACACACCAGTACACACACATATGCAGAACTGTTTTTTTTTTAATTTAAGCTTTAAAAATGAACACTGAGGTTAATGGGAATTCACCCTCCCCCCCAGTGCATCGACGGACCAGTGCGTTTAATTTTTTTTTTCTCCTTTTTTTGTTTTGCTCTTTAATTCCCTGCTTTGTTTTTCCCCTTCCAGCTCCAGAAGCGAGAGCGGACATGTCGGACCTACATCCAGGTAGAGCTTCTCCTTTATCTCCCAGCTTTAAATGCCTGTGGAGTTGGACCACTTTCGACTTAGAAAAAGTGAAGGAAGATAAATCTTTAGAGTCGTCTGGGTTTTGTGGATGAGATTTTCTTTGGCTCGGTGCTCCGTATTATGATTTATATTGCCTGCGGAATCATCACATAGAATTCCTGGTTTGTGCTGAAGAGCTTGTGAGAAGGTTTCGTCATAACTCCTGGCAGACAATCAGGTACAGTATTTGAATGCTGGTGTCGCGTTTCCCGGATGAAGAAAACAGTTTTGTAGACTTTCTATTGGTGGACAAATCTTTTTACATGGCGTCAGCTAATGTGGAAGTCGTCTGTCACTGGCATAATCTTTGTTGCACTCTGATGGAGCCGAACACTGTGATATTGGCCCCTGAGTCATTGTGTTGCACAATAAGCTACAATATCTCTGCCTCTGAAAATGTAATTTGATGATAGTATGAAAGGCAACAGTTTGTGTTACTACACTCTTCTGTGCTTCTTCAATATCTATGCAATATCTGTGGTTCTGAGAAGGCTGTAATCTAATATCATGAACAGGCCTTGTACATGCGTCTCTGTAATGATGAAATGCGGCACTCAGCAGTACAGTCTTTTGTGTCTCTTGACCTGTCTGCAGAATACAGTAATATGACACCCTGTTCTCTGATCTCTGTTGGTGCAAGACAAATGTAAAATCTAGTATGTAACCTGACCATTATTTTTTTTTGTCACTACACTGATCAGAGAGTCGACCAAAAATAACCTCCTTTTTTTTTTTTTTTTTTTGTCCCCCTCCAGAGTGGATAGAGTGCATTTTGAGGCTAAATTCATTTTATTAACAGCAATGCTCTGTATTCCACACAGCAGCCCTGAGCAAGAGCATTACATGATTCATCAAGCAGGCTAGTCCAATAAATTGGATAGCTGATACAACCATCAAAATTGCCATTAAATAAATTGTAAGTGTGAAATAGAATGGTAATATGTCTGACATAGCACAGTAATAAATGTAGTGTGGAGGGGTCGGTTGGGGAGCGGGAGGGGGGGTCCTTCGAAATTATAGTAGTGACTTCGTACTTGAGGTGAGCCAGCGATATGGCTACACATGACAATGTAGTACACAAAACGAGCAATTAACATCTGCTAATTAAAAGGTAATTTCTCTGGTAAAGTAATTACCAAAGAAAGAGTCAGAAACAATCCAGGAACTGAGTAATAATTATTAGATTGCTAATTAATAGCTGATGGCACAACCGACTGCTTGACACTGTTAATAAACCAGTGTCTAATGACAACCGGATGTCTGTGAAAATGCATACCAACCATTTTGTTAATGAGTTCCCACAGATTCAGGTGCTAAATGGCTAACTATCCTATTTAGCATTCCCTAATGTACACTGAGGAATCACTCTGAAAAGCAGCAAGCACACAAGGATTTGGTGCATCCAGGAACAATCAGTTTGACATAAATATTATGATAAATCATGATTACTGCATTCTGTGTATCTACATTTACTTTAACATTACCACCTTAAGGAAGTGTGAGATAGGTTCTTGATTCGCTTGGAACTCATTTCTTGCTAACAGCTCTGGAGTTATGGGGGCAAATTGCAATGATGGACAGTAACCCTCAGAGGACATGGAGCATGGATGTGGCGCATCACTGCACTTGCACTGTTTATTTATGTTCATATTCAGTTGTGTCTAATCTGATCATTATTGGCGATTGATGTTATGTAAATTATAAAAAAAAACAAAAACAAAAAAAAACAGAAATAATCCACAACGGCACTGCTACCTCGCATTGCCTGTGATAAAATAAATCATCCATTTTTAATCACTTTTACACTAATTGTACTCATTTTTTTCCCCACAGCTATATATATTTTTGACCATGTTTTTAATGACTAGAGGGTCACATAATTATGTGTGGAGGAAAAAAGGAATGCATAAAGCCGCATTAAGCTAGAGGGATGCTCCGTGAAATTATTCACTTAAAGTAGCAAAAGGGAAGATTTTTGCTTTAACTTTTCATTTTAGAAGTAAATATCTCTGGCTGCGCCTGGTTTCTGTTTAGGCACCGGTCTGTTATCTGGCTACTAGCAGGAGCTAGCATTAGCATTTATATTGTGGCCAGGAACATGCAGCATATTGACCTTTCCTGCTGTCGATCTGATTACATCGTGCAATCAACATCTACCATGTAATAAGAAATTAAAGCAAAAACATGTGCTTACCATAACATTACTTTTTTTGTTTGTACTTAATTACTTATTCGATTTACATTAAATTGTGAGGTTGTTTCTCCCTCACTCTATTTAAATCAAACTAGGACATTAAAAAGTAGTACTTCTCTGCTAAAATTGCCTGTCACCGAGTTTTTTTGTTTATAATCAAAAAAATCAGCGTTATGAAATGTGAAAAAAAGGAATACAATATGGAAATAATCCTGTGAATACTGCACTATTTCTCTTTTTCCAAACTGTTGCCTAATGTATCATTCATTATCACACTTTAACCTAGATAAATTCTGTTGAGTGTCTATACACTTTGAGTTAAATACTTGCGTGGCGTTCAGTCCCTCGTCCGCTTGAGCCACGTTTCACCACGGACGCTGACCACAGCTGCACCCCCTGCTTGTACCAGGCGGTGCTGAAGACGGTGGACAACCTGCTGCGTCCCGAGGCCCTGGAGTCATGGCAGGACATGAACAGCACCGAGCAGGCCCACACCGCCACCATGCTGCTGGACGTCCTGGAGAAAGGCGCTTTCCTTCTGGCCAACAACATGTACGGGAATCGCTTTTCAGACCAAGTGTCCAGTATTGGTAAGCGAACAGGGTTAATGCTGTTAATCGTGTGTTGTGACCCAAAAAAAAAAAAAAAGAAGAAGTAACTGTGCATGCTGGGTTTCTTTCCCGCCGCCAGATCTGGAGGTGCACGTTCTGAACACAGAGATGGACCTGCAGGACTTGTCCTTCCCGCAGAACTACCCCAGCGACACCACCATCCAGCTCTCAGCCTCCACGATAAAACAGTACAATCGCAACGGTCAGCAGCCCTCAACACCCCCCACCCCCACCCCAACCACCACCACTCCCTACACCCACCCCTACTCCCGTCCTCACCCTTGCGACTCAAACACTACGCTGCGGAGCCCCGCTCTCATACGTTTCCATTTGCATTTTCATGCAATCTCAAAACAGTCTGCATGCAGTTGACCAAGTTATTGGTTCATAATAATAGGCTAATCAGATTAACAAAAACGCTGAGACAATTTCTTTTCTTGATGGTTTCTTAACAGCAGCCTTAATAGAATAGCTGGGGAGGCGTGTAGATTACAATCGGCCCCAGTCTGACAGAGCAATCTCAGCACTCCCTCTCTCCTCTCTTCCATCCCACCACTGCCCGCCCCCCTCGGCCCCACCACCACCACCACCACCACCTCCGTCTCTCCTCCATCTTATCCCCCTCTCTCATCTCTCTTGTTTCCAACCTCCTCCCTCCCCTCTCTTCATCCCCCTCTTCATCATCCCCCCCCCCCCCCCCCCACCCCCCCCCCCCCCCTGCCCCC
>CAAKHG010022499.1:0-14498 GCA_901007715.1 Dactylopterus volitans
TTCGGGGGTTTTTTTTTTTTTTTTTTTGGTCAGAGCTGACGTGCACCATCAGAGCGTCTGGTGGTCGTAGGCTCCTCCCCTCGCTCAGAATGCCACGACACACACACACCGAGGGAGCGCACGCAAATGCAGTTTAAAACTTCTGCAGACGTGACATGGCGGGCTCCGCGCCGATTCTGGACCCCACACACACCCACACACACCCACACACACACATACACACACACACACACACGTATGTGAAAGCGGTCGTCTGAATTCCACCAATGAGCAGACACACGTCTAACCCCCCGCTGTCCCGCCCCCCCCCCTCGCCGTGAGACGCCCCCGTTCTCCCACAGACGGGTGTTATGAGTGAGAAGGAGAGACAGCAGGTGTTAATCTGGAGACAGAGAAGGGGAGGGGTGTTGGGGGGGGGGGGGCCTGCTGACCTGGGATGGACGGCGAGCTGGTGGAGCCTGAGTCCTCCACGGGACCAAAGAAGTCCAGGTTTAACAGAAATGAGCCTCCGCTGGCTGCGGGCGGGGCCAGGCGGGGCCAGGCGGGGCGAGGGCGGGGCCAGGCGGGGCGAGGGCGGGGCCAGGCGGGGTGAGGGCGGGGCGGCCGAGGTTACCCGACGCAGGCAGAAACAGAGAGAGAGAGAGAGAGAGAAGAAAGCAGAGACATGCGGCAGCGTCAGTGATGCCGGCAGAACTACTGACCCACGTCGGGCCGCCGGCAGGAAGCCACGCGGACCCAGAGAGGAAAAATCCACCAAACCCCCCCGGGAGGCCACGGCCACGTTTGGAGTCTCGCCAACAGGAAGCAGGAAGCAGGACCGGCAGGCTGGAGCCAATCGGGCGCCGGTGTTAAACTCCGGTCAGTGTGTGTGTGTGTGTGCGTGTGTGTGTGAGCGTTCATGTGTTTGTGGGTCCGGATCGAGCGAGGCGGGTTCGGGTTCCTGTGGATTTTTCCTTTAACAGAGAACACGAGTGTGCGGCGGCGGGCGGTTGGAACGCCATCGGCACCGTGAAGACGGCTGACGGGTTCCAAGCAGAGGCGCCGGAGGACGGACGGACGGACGGACGGACGGAGGGTCTGCAGAGGGGCAGAGGACCAAGCCGACGGGGGCGCGGGGTCACCTACCATCCAGAGGGTTGGTAAGGCCACTGCTGCTCCAGTCGAACTGGATGGGTGGGAGCGCCTCCTGCTGGAAGGGGAGAAGGTCAGCCAGTCAGTGACATCATCAGGTAAACCCCACCCCCTCGGTGGATCGATGCCCCGCCCACCCGCATCATCGGCTACCGGCTGGCCATTTAAAACCCACTTTTATGGTTGGAGGCAAACATGAGCAGTTTTAGAAAGCCGTTCTGAGGCGGCGTCCCCGAGCAGTCGTCTGCAGGCGCCTCCGCTCGCAGGCTGACAAACTCTGGGACTGTGGAAAGGAACCGCAGACGACCAGAGGAGGAGCCGTGTATTCAGGTCCGGACCAAAGGAGGCGGACAGAAAGACGTAACTGGTGCGAACACGCCCCCTTATTTTGAAAAACCAACCGGATTTACTTGCATTTCAAAGGAGTCCCACTTCCTGCCGGCCGCATCGGCGCCAAAACAAAAGATACGGTCAAACGAGTCGGTGAACATTTTAAAGAATAAAATGGATTCTAATGCGACACACACAAAAACGTGCATAACCGGGTTGGGTGACGCCTGTTCCGGCGTCCGCGTCCTCGCAGGGGTCCCACCTGGACTGTGTCTGAGGGACAGGGGCTCGTCTCCGGAGCCGCCGGCGGCGCCTGAGCGATGGAGGCGATCATCTCCGCCGCCGACACCGGCTTCACGGGCTCTTTGGTGGGCTCCAGCATCCCCTGCAACACACACACACACACGGTGACGTTTGGGCTTTGGTTTTTCATATCAGAATTAAGGGGGCGGGGCCAGGGGCGGGGCCAGGGGCGGAGCCAGGCGACTCACCAGGCTGGCGGCGTACATGGGCACGATGACCGGCTGCTTCTTCTGTCCCGTGAACAGCTGCACAAATGAAAAAGTGGCAGATTAGAAAATTTGAACATTTAAAAACAATACTTACTTTCCCTGGTAACTAGCTATTTCCATCATACTGTAGCTGTAACTCAGGTACTTTTTGAGAGAAGTAACTAATTACTTTGACGTGCCCAACACTGCTTAAACCACGCGGGGCGTTTTTTTTAATTCTATTGATTCAAACGTTGATTCCGTCTGTGCCGGCGACGATGTCGGTTGCAGTCGCGTCACGCCACCGCCGCCGCCGGCTGCGTGCATGTGTGTGCGTGTGTGTGTGTGGTGCTGCTGCTGCTGGGACTCACGATGTTCCGCGTGTCGATGCCGAGGCAGCACAGAAGTGCTTTGTTGCAGTAGGAGCCGCCCCACTGATACCTGAGGCCCAGAGCCTCGTGGATGTCCTGAAGCTGCGTCCACACGCCGCCGCCGCCGCGCGCACGCCTGCACAGACGAGCACGAGCAGCACAGTCATGACCAGATGCCGTCGGGCCTCACTTTTGCACCACAAACCAAACAAACGTGAGACAGACTTCCTTTCGTGGTCATTTGGAGGCGTCTGTCACATGTGACACGACATAACCACAGAAATCACCACAAAAGAGCCGGGAGGCTTCAACGCTCGACCTGGAGACACGAGCGGCGTGTTCGGGGTCGCCGTGCGACTCACCTGCCGCGCGGCGACCTCGCCTGCTGCTCCTCCTCCTCGGTCCCCGGCGGCGGTCGCTCCTGCGGCGGCTCCAGCAGGAGCTCCAGGGTCGGTACCTGCTCGTCCACCGGTGGGACGGCGGTCTGGGGGAAGCCTCTCTGGAACACCCTCTCCAGGCGGCTGGACAGCGACGCCTGCGGCGACGGAGCACAGCGGTCGCTTAGCCACGCCCCCGGCCACGCCTCCCCGTCCCGGAACCCTTCAGTCTCCCTCAGCGATAATCCGGGACGCCGGAGCCGACGCGTGCACGCGATATCTAATCGTCCGGGACCTCTCCCGTCGCAGACGCCGCGCTGTCCGCTCATCTGGGAGTGGCGGCGCCGCGGGGACGGCACACGTCTCCCATCATGCACCGCTGGACTTCATATTTGGATCTCTCCCAGAATGCAACTCCTGCCTGTTGTGCTGCTCCCGTTCAGCTGCGACTCCTGTGACTAGCAGCTGCTCATTGGCTGGTAAAACGGACTAAATGGGTGGAGCACCAATGGCGGTGGACCGTCACAGTCAGCAGAGGGCGCCACCTTAGAATGGCGCCCTCTGCTGGAGGGAATGCACCACCACGGCTAATTCATGTGGACAGAAGCATTGGATATCGGCCAGGCGCTGGGGCAGCTGGGAGTGTGAAAGGTGACACCAGCACGGCTGCTCACGCACACACACACAAACACACACACACACACAAAAACACACCAGTCACCGTTGTTCAGGCGTCTTCGGTTTCCTGTCGTCATGGCGATGACACCGGCACAGGACAGCAATCCGATCTAAAGTCCAGGCTCCTCGCCCGAGCTGGTGGTTTGACACCATTTGTGCGCCGACGTCGGCGCCATGACAACAGAAACGGCGTAAAGTCTCGCGCCAGGAGGGAGTCGCCGCCGTCGCGGTGCCTCAGGGTGGAAAAACGAGCGGCCGACAATCAAACGTCAGCCGCTTAAATGGCGTAAAAGTTTCTTCTTCTGCGTTTTTTTAATTATTTTTTTTGGAAGCGACATGGAGCCGACGGCGGCGCAGAAATACTCCGATCACCCCGACGGCAGGTGGACATTTTGACGCCACCTACTGGTCATTTGCTCAAAATAGAACCCAAAGATGGCGTACGGCGCAGGATGCTCCACTCGGGCATCCGGCGCAGGACGACTGAGGTGTTTCGATGACTCGGCCACACACACACACACACACACACACAGGTCCTGTGATGTTTTTATGGACCATTCTTTGTCTGACCCTTCACCCAAGACCACTTTGCCATGGGGGACCCTACCAGGGGCCGCTGCCCCCGACGACATAGCTGCTGGGGTCATGAGCACACTCAACCCCCTCCAGGGTGATGGTCCACGGAGGGGCGGGTTGAACCTAAACTCCATATTTACTCGACTGCGAGAACTCGCACCGGAGCTGAGAACCCAGACTGTGGCCCCGTTCTCCGGCTGGGTTTACACTCGTTCTGGGACCTACTACGAGTGCGTGACCTCATCGCAGCTGAATGCGCTTTGTTCTAAAAAAAATACCTGACCAGGTGGCACTCCAGGGGTGGGGGGGGTGGAGCCTAAAGGAGGTTCTCCACACCTGAGATCCTGCGCTGACGGTGGCTTCCTCTTGCACCTTTCTGCACCGCCTGACTTCCCCGTGGTGGCGGTGAGGTTCTTCTTTTGCGTTTGCTTCCTTCTATGAACCTCAAACAAGGTCGCGCGGCGCCACGCTCCGCCGCTTGGCGTTCCCAACATTGCTACATACGCACCGGTACCACGGAATATGAAAATGCCACGGAGAAAAGCAAACGCCGGGATTCCGCATGGACCCACACGCCGCGCCGCACTCTGGCCAGTTTGAGAGAACCGTAATAAAATATGCGAACACGCATGTATGTTCACGACATGAAGGGCGCCGAAGCTCCCGCTGAGGGCTGAGGGTCGCGGCCCGGCGTCCCGGCGCGTTCTGCCGAAGCACTTACCGGCTGTCTGTCCGTCCGGCTTTCTTCCTCACCGAGGGCAGGAGGTTCCCCGTCGTGCCACTCCCCCTCTGCGCTGTCCGTGGGAGCGGCGGCGCTCTCCTCCGAGCTGAACGCCGCCCAGGACTCCCCTTCCCCTTCCCCTTCCCCTTCCCGCTGCTCCTCGAAGGCACTCCACCCGGCGTCCACCGGGCCCTCGGCGCCGCCAGCGGCTGAGCTGAAATTCCCAAAGCTGTCACTGACGGGGAAGTCCGCAAACGAGGCTCCGTCCTCGCCCGCCGTCACGCCGGCGTGGAATTTGGGAGAGTTGAAGTCCCCAAAGTCGTCGTCATTGTCGGCGGCCCCCGCGGCTTCCTGCGCGGGGGCGGAGCTGTGCGACCGGCTCTGCTCCGGCTGAGCATCCGGCGGGTCAAAATCAGCAAAGCCCTGACAGCCGAACGACCCGGCATCTCCAAAGTCCCCAAAGTCCTCCTCGTCCTCCGCCAGCTGGCTGTGGTCGGCGGGCGTGGCGATTTCCTCGTGGAGGGGCGGCGAGGGCACCGACCCCGTGGTGCTCATGTCGCCGTACTCCTCCAGCGCGTCCGTCGACAGCGGCCTGCCGAAGGACGTCTCCGTCTCCGTCTCAGTCTCCGTCTCGTTCCCCGAGCCCTTCCCGTCCGACCTCGCCGCCTCGCCGTCGCCGGCCACCTCCGGCGAGAGCTCGCTTTCGCCGCAGCCCGCTGCGCGTTGGGGGTGGCCGCCGTCGGCCGTGTCCACCCCGTTCAGAGCGAGGGGTTTGGTAGTGCAAACTGGCGCCGGGGCTGCGTGCTCCGGCGCGAGCGCCGCGTCCCTTTCCGTGGAGGCGGCGTCCGCGTCACATGAGCCGCCCGCCGCAGCAGCAGATATGGAATGGGAGCCGGATGCGGGGCGTCCGGTTCCGTTTGTGTCCCTGACGTTGTCCTCTGGACTTGTTCCCTGCTCTTTATGACAGCGCTGGTCGCGGCACGCCGCCGCCGGCGAGCCGTCAAGGTCCTCGTTGGCCGCCTGACCGATGCGGCCTTCCGCGTCGGAAAAAGCAGCAAAATCCGCAAAGTCGTCCTCCGGGCTGCCGACGGGGACGCTGCCCGTGTCCTCGCTGGACGTTCCTTTTGTATGAGAGTGGACAGAATTCTGCGAGGAGGGGCTTCCCTGAACGTCAAACCCGTTTGTTAGCACCTCCGCGCCGCCGCCGTTGCAGTCGCTGGCCGCGCTCGCCGGTAGATCCAGGGAGCCGCAGAGGACCCTTTTCATGTCAGTTCTGTCTGGCGCGATGCCGTTGGCCTTGGGCAGCTCGCCGGCGGGGCCGCCGGCGCCGTTGGAGGAGCCGTGGCCGAACGCCACCACGCCCCGGCCGCCGCCGAGCTCCGGCGGGGAGGTGGCGGCCAGAGCTTGGGACTGGTTGAACGTGGTCGGGGTGTCGAATTCTGTGAAGCTGATGCTGTTTGGGACGGCGGAGAAGGTGCCAAAGTCTCCAAACTCGTCGTCCTCTTCCTCGGCGCCGTCCTCCATCGGGGGCGGGGAGGAGGAGTACATGCGGATCACGTCTGGCTCCATGACTCTTCGGCGATCGACGTATCCTCCTGGCTACACCTGAGAGAGGAAGAAAAAAACAAACAAAAAAACCCATGTGAGCAAGGCCGGCCCCCACGGAGGCCCCGCAGCCAATCAGCTCAAAGTGCGGTTTGACCTGCGGCTCAAATCAAATTAGTGCAGCAATTAGCAACCGGAACAAACTGATGATGAAGCCAGAGTAATGAGATGTTTGCGCCGACCTTGGGGGGGACGCACGCCGGCGCCACCTTCTGCCCTCGCCAACAAATGACAAATTCCTCCCTCCCTTTTGTCCTCTCACGTCTCCTTTTATCGATTGTCTAAATCTATTAACTAATAAAGATCTTTTCTGACATCCGGTATCCAACTCCCTCGCAATAAATTTTCGTCTGGATGAAGATAAATTTAAATAACCAAAACACAGAACCAGACCCAAACTAAACTTAAGCAGAGATCTTGGACTCCCAAGTGAGTTCTGGTTCCACTGTCTGTATCTACGACTCGCAAAGGCACCGCTGACGCAAAGACGGAAATACTGCCATTTTCCAAATAACTAAAAATGTACAAAAAACACAAGAAAACATAAAAATTCTGGGGAATTCCAGTTTAAAACTGCAAAAATGTTTAGAACTGGGAAGTTGATCAATGGCTTTCTCGCCTGGTTTTATTTTAGTGGTTAATTGCAAATCACCACTAGGAAATAATTCATCGATGACGGGATCCCACACAGAAATGTTCTCGTTCCAGCTCCCGATCTCTGATTCAGCAATCACCGTAAACTTAATATCTTGGGTTTGGATTGTCAAGACACCGTTTTTTGGTCTACTGGAAACCGTAATGTCAACTGCGTTTAATTAATCAAATAAAACAAGCGGACGGCCGGCAAACACAGCTGCTGCCCGCAGCACCAGTGCCAACTAATCAACCAGAGCTGAGCCCGATTCTTTAAATTTCTCGCGATAAAGCGCCCGACCTACAAACACGTAAAACCAAGTGTTGCCGCTGCTACGACATGACGATCACGGGAGATGAACAAACACCAGTTTCCTGCCCGCCAGAGTTTCCACTGACGCAGGAACCCGTTTTGCGTTTCTCCTGTGAGTGAGTGAGCGGGCGAGCGGGTGGGCGGGGCTTGATCGTGTTTGCTTTACGTCGGCCTTATCGCCACAGAGTGCCTGCTAACAGAGACCTCAGGCTCGAGTTAACTAGCACAGCTGCGCCGGACAAGTCGGTCCAGGAATGCGAGGGTGACAACAAAAGGGACATTAACTGGGAATATCAACAACAAAAAAAAAAAAAGGAAAAAAAAGGGAGGTCCGGGGGGGTTAGTCAGCGTGTCTCTACTTTTTGTTTATCCCCGTTAATCATTCAGTCACTCATTCAACTCCAGGAACGTCTTAGCTGGCTGGGTCAGCAGCGCAGAGCCGAGCGGGCCGACCTCCGGACATGCTCCTGCTGCCCGCTCCCACCTATGTGCCGATGTTTTGCATCCAGATTACCCCCCCCCCCCCCATCAAGTGGGATTAATGAAGATCACCAAACACACACACACACACATTATGACCACTGCATAATGATATGCTGGAGTTTTATGTTGAGTTTTGATTGGATGTGTGTGAGAGAGGTGTTGACATGTTGATTGATGAATGATTGTTACTGGGACAGTAACTGGTGACGCTGCTGGACTGTACTGGGTCACACTGGGAGGCGTCTCCAGTATGACATGCGTCAGGGTGACCGAAATATTAGGGACACCTCTCAACACCTTTAAGGACTCCTGGAAGAAGCGTCCCTCATATTTGGTCACCCCAATGCATATGAGTGGGGTGACGAGAATATTAGGGACCCCTCTCGGTGTGACCCAGCACAGTCCAGCAGCGTCACAAACTACAGCCCCAATAACAATCATTCAAACATGTCAACACCTCTCTCACACACATTCAATCACAATCCAACATAAAACTCCTCCTGAAGGGAGAACTGATTGCAGGGCTGTTGTATTATACTCTATGGTGGACACGCGCTGGTCGTAATGTTATGGCTGATGTGTTGTATTATACTCTATGGTGGACACGCGCTGGTCGTAATCTTATGGCTGATGGGTGTATAACCTGTTAGCTGTTCCGTCTCGCCGACCGGGTTAACCTGCCTTGCGCAGCTATTCATACCCCCGAACTACCCCGCGACGTTTGAGCAACTTGTGGCGGTGGCCGAGCGTGACACACTCCCATCACTTATCTGACGCTGCTGGCCGAAGTGGGGCTAGCGGGGCGCTAGGAAGCTAACAGGCTAACAGGCTGGCTGACCGTGTGGGCTGACGTTAGCCGGGGAGGGGAGAGCTGACAGCTGAGGGACGCGGTTTGGCCGAGCGGAGGACGACCAGATTAAGTCTAATCCGACACGAATCTAACAGCCGCGCTGGGGTTGGACCTGAAGGCAGCTAGTGAAACCAACAGGCCGTGGCACCTCCTCCGGCTCGGGTGTAGCGGCTAAGCCTCAAAAACACACCGCTGGCGTCTTTGTGGCCGCTTCGCCGAGACTCTCCCCGTTTCTTTCTGACTTTCTTTACACCTTCAAACGTGCGCCCGCGCGCCCGCGGAGCGACGGCGTCACGCCCGAGCTGGAGTCAACTAGGCGGCGGCAGTTAGCGCGGCTAACTGCGCAGCTAGCTAACACAACAAACAAACAAGCGCCCCAGCACTCCCAGCTAGCTAGCGCGTTAGCATTAGCTTCTCCTTCTCTCCCCCCCCCCCCTCCTCCTCCTCCGGCTCGGGTTTGACAGCAGGTGTCGGACCGGCGGAGGCGGAGCGGCGGCGCGCACCGTGTGACGTTCACCGCAGCGGGCCATGTCTCAGGCGAAGAGCGCGCGGTCCATTCGGCGTCGGCGGAGCCCGGCGGGACGGCGCCAACTGGGGCGCCGGACTGAAGGTTGCCAGCCGGCTGAGTTGCTGCTGCTGCTGCTGCTGCTACTGCGGCTGCTCCCCTGACGCGACGTCACCCAGAATGCACCGCGGCGGAAGCGTGGCTGGCTGTCTGGCTGGGTGGCCCCGCCCCAAAGAAACTATCCACGTTAACAGGTGTTGTAGGTCACGTCATCACGCACACGCAGCCATTATATTATATTATATTATATTATATTATATTATATTATATTATATTATATTATATTATATTATATTATATTATATTTGCATTTATTAAGCTTTGGGGGGAAAAAATTAAGAATTTTATGAAATACAGAATAAAATTGCAATTAAACTAGAAGCTAAAAGATATCTTACTATATTACGAAAACAAAAATGCTAAAATTCAACGATTGGTCAATTTAATGATTCTTGTTGCCAAGTTCCACATTCATAAAGCACAAATTCTCCAAATCCTGTCCATCCTTAGTTCCCTTCAAAGTTGATTTTAACATTTATTTTGAATCAATACAATTGATTAATAATAATAAAAAGTAATACCACTGTTAGCCTCAAAAGAGAAACGTTTACAGATATTTGAATGTATTGCCTTACTGTTTAACTTGTGATTTTCAATGTCCTGCATTATTTGCACTTTATGGAAGTATTTCTATGTATGGAACGTCAATGATTTTGATGCCTATTTATATTTTTGTATTTCTTCTCAATGATGTCTATCTTTATTTTGTAAACTGCTGAAACTGAAAATAAAGTTTTCAAAAAATTATATTATATTATATCACATTACCTGCATGTCTCCTGGTCAAAGTATTTGCCAAATTAATTTTTGTTGTATCATTTATGTTGTTCGAAAATGAATGAAAAATGAGTAATATATATATATTAAATTATACACGTCCTGTATTATCATATTTGGAGATATAGATTTGTAACATGAGAAATACCCATGGTAAAATGTGGATGCATGCATGTATCAGACATATCTTCAAGGTTTATTTTTATATGGTGATAGAATGTCATCTATATGGTGTAGACTATTTATGTTAATTCTACGTTTAAGTAAAAAGAAAATCATTCAAAAGAACATGCAGGTACATGCATATTTTTCCTATTAACCTGAAGCAGGCACTGATCAGCCACAACACAGTGACCACTGCATGTTCACCATATCATAGAACGCAACAGCCCTTCAGTGGATTCATGATGCGACGTTTTTAGTGGTCGGGCTTTAATTTTTGATGCTGTTGAACTGTGCTGAGTTGTACTTAGATGTGTCCTGGATGTTTTGGTGGCCATCTCACTCATATGCGTTTGGCTGACCAAAATATTACGGACGCCTCTCATTATAACAACAAATATAAGCATGCAGCAGTCACGATGTTGTGTCTGATTGGTGTATGATGCTGCCATTTATTATATTATCATCGATGCTACAAATGTATAACATACATGAAATACCTACAGTAGAATGAATATGCGTGCAGTTTCAGAAATATCATTTTTATATGGTATTATATTTTATATGTATGTTGCAATCACTTATGGTAATTACAGTATATATTTTTAAATCTAATATGCAATTAAAACAACATACATACAAAATTGTATACATACTGTATGTGCGCAAACATTTTTTCCATTAATCTTAAACATACATGTCTATCTCTAGTATTTATCATTAGGAGGCTTTTTGTATATATTCTGTTCACACATCAGCCATAAGATTACGACCACTGCGTGTCCACCATAGAGTATAATACAACAGCCCTGCAATCAGTTCTCCCGTTGTGATTGAATGTGTGTGAGAGAGGTGTTGACATGTTTGAATGATTGTTATATATGTACAGTATAAACACTTTTTTTCCCCGCAAAATAATAGAAAATAGTGGAAACTGTCTGTCACAGCTTTCCTAAATATCAATATCTTCTTTTTGGGGCAAAACCATCACTTCACAACATACCTCACACTTATTTAGGAGAACCAAAGTGGCACATGTGGGCCACAAGTCAGACAATGCCTTTGTTTTGAATTTAAAAAATTGAGCCGCTGTCCATTTTGATTTCTCTTTTAAGCAGTTGCTGATGTGACTTGAACGACGAGAGGTTGTTTCTCTTCAGTGGCTCGATTATCAATCAAACCACTCGAACCAGTCAATTAGCAAGCAAAGGCGCCAAACAAACAAATGCCATTTGTGGCCTTTTAAACGCGCAACACTTCTCACCTTATGTGAGAACCACCAGTTCCTCTGTCTGTAAAAGTTATGAACAGAACCGGTGACAGAGGGCGGTCCTGTCATGGTACGACCCTCACCGGGCATGAGTCCGGCTTACTGTCGGATATGTGGCTCAAGCTCTGACTCCGACAGTACAGGCACCCGATAGCCCGTAGCACTGAGCCATGCACCCATACCCCCGGAGCACCCCCTTACAGAATGCATCAGCGGGCAGCGTCATAAGCCTTCTCCAAATCCACGAAGCGCAAGTGGACTGGTTGAGCAAACTCCCATGACCCTTCTCGCAGCCCCGCATGAGTGTAGAGCGGGTCCACTTTTCCATGACGAGGACAAAAACCACGTTGCTCTTCCTGTATCCAAGGTTCAAAAACTGGTCGGACTCTCCTCCCAGTACTCTAGAGTAGACCTCACCAGAGAGGTTGAGGAGTGTGATCCCTCTGTAGTTGGAATACACCCTCTGGTCCCTCCTCCTGAAGACTCCAAAGGCACTTCCCCTGATGCCCATTCAATGTTGCAGAGACATGTCAGCCAAGGCAGTACTTCCAGAAGGATGTAAGGAACTCGGGATGCATCTCAACCACCCCCTGGGAGAGTCCACTCCTGAATCCCCCAACTCTGTCTGCTCCTCAGAGTACATCCTGGTGGGATGTACGGAGATCCCTGAAGTATTCCTTCCACAGCCCAAGGACATCCCCAGCTGAAGTCAACAGCCCCACATCCCAACGGTAACTGTAGGCTGCCTCAGGAGTCCCACAGGACAGCCACACTCTGAAGAACTCCTCCAGCTTGATGGTTTTACTCACCCTCCCGTGTCAACCGGCAGGTTCTGGGATTGCTGCCACCACTAGCCCCAGCAACCTTGTGGCCACAGCTCTGGACAGCCGCATCGGCAATGGCAACCCGGAACGCTGGCCACTCAGATTCCATGCCCCCTGCCGCCAACGGCTGCCAGAGGTGGGAGTTGATGATCATCTGAACAGAGTCCTCAGCCAGACACCCCCAGCAGACCATCACTACCTGTATGGGTCTCCCAGGTCCGTCCGGCATCTTCCCCCACCATCCGATCCAACTCACCACCAGGTGGGGGATCGGCTGACAGCTCCGACCCTCTCCTCACCCGAGTGTCCAGGACATACAGCCTCAGATCGGCTGATGACCAACTACAAAGTGAAGAACTGTAAAAAAAAACAGGCGAAAACGTAGATCAAGTGAACAAGTCACCATCCACGTGGCCTGACGAGCAGCCCCGACGTCGTGAGCGCGTTGACGTCCTCTGCTAAACGTGCTGGACCTGAGCCCGAAAGGAGGAAACAAAAGAGTAGCTTTAATGGGTGGAGCAACAATTAATAGATTCCTGAAATGAAACTGAAAGTGTCTCAGTAACACGAAGCAGCTGCAGTCAGGAAGTCGTCTCTGTTGTCAGTCGGGAGAAAGTTCGTCCGTTTCTCAGCGAGCGACTCAAACACTGGTGAGTACAGCTGATGGTTCTGACTCTGTTCCAACAACCTGTGTCAGAATCAAAAGCTCAGCTCAGACAGGAAGTTACACGCTTTGTTTTTCATGCCGACGCCTGATAAACCAGCTCCAATGAGGAATTAAGTCGAGTTTGGACAAGTGAAACTATTAGTCCATCATTGTGTTTTATGTTTTTATTGTTATACATATTAAATAATGATGAATTCTGCAGTTTAAATTCTGTTCTTCATGCTTTCACCTTCAATCTCGCCCCCACACACACTGAACTGTGTCATGTGATCATGAGAGCTGCAGGCAGGAAACTGGGCTTTGTCACTTCAGGATTCCGACTTTACACACCTGCTGCTTGTTGATGTCCTGCAATATTCCTGCAATCTCACTTCATTATTATTAAAACCTCCATCAGTAAATGTTTCATATCAGCTTAACTTCTGACTCTTGAACGTTTCTCCTCAGCGTGCAGACATGTCTGCTGCCAGCTGTCTGCTGTCTGAAGATCAGCTCCGGTGCTCCATCTGTCTGGATGTCTTCACTGATCCAGTCACCACAACATGTGGACACAACTTCTGCAAAAACTGCATCACTGAACACTGGAATATGAATGTCCAGTACCAGTGTCCCATGTGTAAAGAGAAGTTTCCCACCAGACCTGATTTGAAGACCAATACTTTGTTATCTGAGATGGTTGCTGAGTTCAGACAGTCGGTTCTTCAGAAATCCAGCAGCAGCAGCTCAGAACAACAAGCTGCCAAACCAGGAGAAGTTCAGTGTGACATTTGCACTGGAACCAAACTGAAGGCCCTCAAGTCCTGCCTGGTGTGTCTGGTTTCCTACTGTGAGACTCACCTGGAGCCTCATCTGAAGACTTTACGTCTGAAAAGACATCAGCTGATGGACCCTGTGGAGAACCTGGAAGGCAGGATGTGTTTGAAGCACGATAAACCTCTGGAGCTCTTCTGTAAGACCGACCAGACATGTGTCTGCATGCTCTGCTCGGTTTTAGACCACAAGACACATGAGTTTGTTCTTCTGAAAGAAGAGTCTGATGGAAAGAAGGCAGAGCTGGAGAAGACTGAGGATGAACTTCAGCAGATGATCCAGAAGAGACGACTCAAGATTGAAGAGATTAAACACTCGGTTGAGCTCAGTGAGGAAGATGCAAACAGAAAGAAAGAAGAAGGTGTCCAGGTCTTCACTGCTCTGAAAGAGTCTGTTGAGAGAAGCCTGAACGAGCTCATCGAGATGATTGAAGAGAAGCAGAGAAGAACAAAGAAACAGGCTGAAGACTTCATCAAAGAGCTGGAACAGGAAATCTCTGAGCTGATGGAGAGAAGCTCCGAGGTGGAGAAGCTCTCACGCTCTGAAGACCACCTCCACCTCCTCCAGAGCTCCTCGTCCCTGACAGCTGCTCCACCCACCAGAGACTGGACAGACGTCAGCGTCCGTCCGCCATCATACGAGGAGACTGTGGTGAGAGCTGCAGCTCAGCTGGAGGAGACGCTCTGGAAACACATGAGGAAGCTGTTTGATGCTGAGCTGAAGATGGTCCAGCAGTGTGAAGTAGACGTGACTCTTGATCCTGATACAGCTCATCCTAATCTGATCCTGTCTGACGATGGGAAA
>CAAKHG010022501.1:0-11422 GCA_901007715.1 Dactylopterus volitans
TATACACAGTCACAGGTAGTGAATGAACGATTTTACTTTGGTTAGCTTCCAATATGACAACTAAATATGTTTTTAATTGTTGTCTTGTCATAAAAATAACCGTATTGTTTAATGTGTGTGCGTGTGCGTGTGCGTGTGCGTGTGTGTGCGTGTGTGTGTGTGTGTGTGTGTGTGTGTGTGTGTGTGTGTGTGTGTGTGTGTGTGTGTGTGTGTGTGTGTGTGTGTGTGTGTGTGTGTGAGTCAAGGTGACAAAAGTAGAGGAGCCCTCTAAATATGGCGTGGTGGTGTTTGAGACAGAAAGTGGCAGGATCCACCGCTTTGTTGAGAAACCACAGGGGTTTGTTTCCAACAAGATCAACGCTGGCATATACATCTTCAATCCCAGCATGCTCAGCAGGATCCAGGTCTCTTATTGCACCAGCATTCATGCACACAAGTTTCTGGTGAAACTATTTAACATTGATAAACATGACTGCATATTAACCGTGTGTGTGTTGTGTGTTTGTGTGTGTGTGTGCGCAGCTGAGACCAACATCCATAGAGAAAGAGATTTTTCCTGTCATGGCAGAGGAGGGACAGTTGTATGCCATGGAGCTACAGGGTAACCATGACAACTACACTATGTTTTTTTATGAGTCAGTTATGTTTCATATTAACAGGTTAATAATTTAGTAATGATAATGGTGTAGAACAAACGAATTCAGCAAGTACCGTCAAAAATACAGCATATATATATATAATGTGTTTAATAAATGACTAAATTTACTAATTGCTAATCAACACTGTTGACAGAAATTTTTCAGTATTTTTTTAGTAAGCTTTCACATATAAGGGGGCCATACTAGCCATACTAGTGTTTTATTTTACATGTTGATTTTAACTTTTCAGGCAGTCAGACATGTTGGAAACAGTTTAATCAAATTATTAGGAGGTCCTAGTGAGAATGAGCACGCCTACCATCATAATCCTGATTAAAAGTGAAGCAAGACGCAGGTCTGTGAACTGTGATGGATGATTAATGTAGGTCAGTGTAACCAGCTCACCGTGTCACCGTGTTCCCAGTGATTTAGTTCATTTCTCATGAACACAATTGTAAGATGGGAACTTGACCTGTGCGCTCACTCTGGTTTCTTCAGCTCACAGCTCTGCTAGACGTAAGTGTTTGGGCTTTTCTTCACCCCCTGAACTCCTCTGTTTTTGGAGAGGGATCATCTGTAGAGAAGCACTGATACCAGCAGAACATGTCTGAAACATGACGCCTGGAGTGCCACCACCGACTGTTTAATCAGTCAGTCTTCACACTTCCTGGAGCTAACAGGCTGAATTCAGTAGCATCCAGATAAACATCATTCAGACCAGCAAGCGAAATCTGCATCTGTGCTTCTCTAGATCTTCCTCTCTCAGAGCAATCATCTTTTTTAATCAAACTATCTAGCTGAGCAGTTAAACCTCCCTCCCATCCTGTAGTCCAGATAAGCAGACACAGACTAGTCCAGGTCAGATTCTGGTCCTGATCGTAGTGGCTTTTTTCCCACAAGAAGCTGGTGAATCTGTGATGAAACACTGTGATTTCCTGAAACGTATCAGTGAAACAGACTGGATTTACC
Organism: Dactylopterus volitans; assembly: GCA_901007715.1. Classification (NCBI taxonomy): domain Eukaryota; kingdom Metazoa; phylum Chordata; class Actinopteri; order Syngnathiformes; family Dactylopteridae; genus Dactylopterus; species Dactylopterus volitans. The sequence continues at coordinate 1,608 of CAAKHG010022501.1, forward strand.
CAGTCTGCTTCACCTGATCTGGACTTGCAGTTGTTGGAGATCACAAGGAAACTTTTCATTTTAATTGGCTGCTTCCATGGTAACTAACTGTTGCTGCTGTTTGTGTGTGTGTACGCGTGTGTGCGTGGGCGTGTTTTTGTCGGCAGGTTTCTGGATGGACATCGGTCAGCCTAAAGACTTCCTGACAGGGATGTGTATGTACCTTCAGTCGCTACGACAACACGGTCCCGAGAGACTACACACGGGGCCTGGTTTCCTCGGCAATGTTCTGGTGGTGAGTTTAACTCATTTATGCTATGTTTCAAATAAGGAACCGTACAGCATAATAATGGAACATCTACGCTTTCATGTGCAAGGACCCATCGGCTCAGATTGGGGAAAACTGCACCATCGGCCCGAACGTGACCATCGGCGCCGGTGTAGTTGTGGAGGATGGTGTGAGGATAAAACGCTGCACCGTGCTAAAGGGAGCCAGAGTTCGATCCCACTCCTGGCTCGAGAGCTGCATTGTGGGATGGAGTTCCTCTGTCGGCCAGTGGGTGAGTAAAAGACACCAGTATTTCCCTGAGTGAAGATCTCCTAGCTGATAGCTGGTATTCCAGTTTAACTGGCCTCAGCTCCTGCAGCACCTCGCTCCCCCCGCCTCATTAAACCCTCTCGAGTCGTCGTAGACATTCGTCATGATGAGGTGACGCCGACTTGTGCCTGCAGGTCCGCATGGAGAACGTGACGGTGCTGGGGGAGGACGTGATCGTGAACGACGAGCTTTATCTGAACGGCGCCAACGTCCTGCCTCACAAATCCATCAACGAGTCGGTCCCAGAGCCACGAATCATCATGTAGCATCGGACGGAGCAAGGAAAAGGCCTTTTTATACAAAGTCAGCCTTGTGCCAGGAAGAGACCATCGAACATTGGCAGCAAAGAGGATGAGACAAAAAAAAAGATGAAATTAATTTTTTATTTTCACATCAAATTTGGACAAAAACCCCACTCGGCTGCACCTTCTATCAAATCAGAAACAGTGGCGTAAGATGGGGCTGGCATGAACATGCCATCCAAGAAGAAGCAGCAGCAGCCCCGGACCCAACACCAGGAACTCCTGGTGACGGGACCAGCGCTGAGGGTGGGGTGATGGTGGGGAATGTGTTGGGTTTAGAGAGCGATAGGAGCACTGCTGTTTAGATTCACTATGCATTTGATTTTCCTGGGTGCCCGCTGGGTACCACTGAATAGGCCTTGAGGGATCATACTACATCTACATGAACTGAAATAACTACAGACCTGTGATGGGACATGTTGGAGACAAAGCAGTATTAGTTACTGCTAAAGCGGCCGTCGCTGATAGATTTGGCCACTTGAGGGCAGCAGAGCAAGCTTTAAGCAAGTATTTTATTCCACATACTCCCCATGTTGCGAAGTGGTCATGAGTTGCTCACCCAGCGGACGCAGAGGAACACCGACATCCCATTTGAGTCAATTTTGTCTCCAGCTGACGAATGTAATTCAGACGGTTTTTATATGGTGATATTGATCAGTGCAGCTTTAATCGTTCTGGTTGTTGATCATGTCTGGATGCCTTGATGTAACTATCAGGTCTATCTGGTTCTTCTCTTTGTAATTGTGCTTCAGTGGCAAACTGGTTACTTTAAGTAAAAAAAAAACGAACAAATGTAGCAAGCTTTTTAACAAACTGCAGATTATACAGGACAAATATCTGACTGCACCATGGAATATTTTACAGTACAGAAATGCTTTGTGTTTACATGTTTTTCATTTGCTTTAGTGCTTAGTAAGAGTGACAGTCTTTTCAAATTGTTTTTACCTTTCACCTCGCTGCAGTGATGTTCAGTTGTCCAGTTTCTGATGACAGCATTTGTGTCAAGAAACTTAATACTTAAGAAGAAGAAAAGAAACTTAGTAGAAAATACTGTGGTTCAGATAAACAAGTTTTTCTGATTGATTCTAATCTGGTAGTGGAGTGCGTAGTGAGTAGTGAGGTGGGACAGATCTCAATCCTCAAGTTAATGCATCTTTAATACTGTAATAAGTTATCAAGCTTCACTAACGCCCCAGCCTGTATAACACACTGGGAAACAAAATGATGGATGAAACATAGAAACACAACTTGTTAGATCTTAATTGATGGTGATATTGTTGCCCAGAAACTAAAATTTTGTATTGTCCATGAGCTAGCTGTTTCAGGGCATCTCAGACTCGCGCTGCACTCTCAACACGCATCAGAGTGAACGTGCGGGTCAAACCAAAAATCAGCATAGAAAACGGCGCGCAAAGAGCTGCGCACGCAAACTGTGGGAGCTAGCAGCAAGCTAGCGGCGACCTTCTGCTCACACACGCAGAAACAAGAACTACAGCAAGCTGCTCTCAAGCTGAGACTGTTGAGCATCCTGTCATGAACTAAAATTTGAACGACAAGTGCATGAGAAGTCGGTGTCATTTGTGTTCCTCATTAGGGGGCCTCAAATGTCTCCTCCGAAGCTGAGCTCTCACCATGTCAGACATTTTTCAGTTAGCTGCGTTAATAAATCGGGAAGGTTCTGACCGTGATTCTCTCCCACTTAACTGAAGGGAACGCAGTAGCCTTGCCTCATAATTTCCTTATTGATGTAAAAGAAAAAAAGTGTTTTAAATGTGAAACGGGGAGGAGTGACCCTTTATTTGTGAGGCTTTCTAGATCTCATGGCCACAGTTTCAGGTGTTTTTCTTCATTCAGCAGCTCAGGTCAGTGATGATGTGTCATCTACATCAAACCACGCGTTCGCTGTCTCTTTGTCCGCCTGCCTGTCTGTCTGTCTGTCTGTCTGTCTGTCTGTCTGTCTGTCTCTCTGTCTGCCCAGCTACTTACTTAACAGCACTGATCTCTGAACTTAATGCTCCATGTTTTGTTCAGAACCTGTAAAGACTTTAACTGTGACTGAATGAATGAAGTCAATTCGTGTAATGAAGTCTTTTTTTAAGAAAAAAAACAACAAGAGAATAATATAATAAAATATACCGACCCAAATGAGCAGCTTTTGTGTCTCTTTTTTTAATGTAAAAGGGCCGTTACGTTAATTGATCATTTTTGCTGTAAATGTCGTATGATAGGAATTCGAGATAAGCTATTTATGTAACCCTGTGTCTGGAACGGTTGGCTTACTTATGCCTTTTTCAACTGGCAGAAATCATTGCGATACATATCGCTTAGCCTTATTGTTTGCATCTAGTGCAAAATTGTATTCTGCATTTGCTCTCAGAAGGATAAACCCTTGAAGAAGTCATGTCAGCGCATAAAATATCTGTCTGAGTTAAAAGCTTCAACTGCATCAACCTTCTATACGGCAGAATCTGATGACTTTTTGCTTGTGAGTCAAAGATCTGCCAGGATATAAACTGTGTAATTTAGGCCAGTGAGCTTTAATAATGTGTATTTTAGATCAGCACGTGCTTGGTTAGCACAAGTGTCAGTTAATATTTGGTGAAAACAAAAATATCCATTGATACAGTCGATTGTTGTATCGTAGCACGCCGTGGCCGCACCCACGGCTTCCACCATTGAGCTATAGGTGAAGAACACTCCTGGATTTTTTTTTTTCACATGCAGGTAGGAGGAAGTTTCTACTCAGCATGTGAAAATAATTTGGGATTTTTTCAAATTTATAATACTTCATTACTTTGTTACTAAAGAGAAAGTCAATTTTGCTTCCTTCCTTTTAAGTATGACAGTGCATCATACTGGCAGGCGGGCTGCGTTTAGGAAGCACTTGTGCAGACCTGGATCCATCTGGCTCTGCTTTGCCCCGCTCTGCTTTATGGTCTGCATTCTTCTGAGCTGCACACACTGAAATGCTGCAGGATGATTCGAGGAGGAGGAGGAAGCCCTGCCATTCCAATTGGCCAGTAAGTTTTTTCAGATGAACTCCGATTGGCTGGCAGAGCGCAAGCAGGGAATCCCTCAGGGCTCTCAGTCTTTTGTCTAAGGTTGGAAACACAATTAGTCCAATCAGGCCTCAGGTGGGTCCTCCGGTCCTGCTTGAATACCAAGAGTGATGTGGTCTGATCCGCAGCAGAGTTATTAGCCAAAACCAAAAACTTCCCCAGTTGTTGCCTTTCTGCTGCTATATGTTCCTCAGCCGGAATGTTGCGTATACCTGAGATGTCTAACAATGCAAAGTGAACTCCACATCGTGTCTCTGCTGCTCAGCAGAGGTGGAGGAGGGAAGCTGCTGCTTCACTGCAAGCAGACTAAAGTTTTTCCAGGCATGCTGGAACAACTTTAGGTGGTGAACAAACCTGCTCAGTTCATGTTGCAGAGGGAGGAGAAGGAGAGCTGGCAACAGGGCGAATCAGGAGGCAGCAGCAGAGAGAAGAAAAAAAACTGAAAGGAAAAGTAGGAAGAGTTACCAGTGGAAGAGGAAGAAGATGAGCCTCGTTGTCACTCATGAAAGTAGAAAAAAGGGGAAAGAAAGTGAAGGGAGCAGAACGTGAATGGACCTTTGCAGGAGGAGGGTTAGAGGTGAAGAGCTGATGTTGCTCAGCAGGAATGAGATGAAAGTCTAGACGGTGAAATTGCAGTGGGCTGTGGAGGGAGCCGCTGGAGCGGCTGTGGGCGGAGAGAGAGGGAGAGGAAGTGTGGTCGACGGGCGAGGAATTTAAAGTCTCATTGTTCTGCAGGAGCAGCGGCAGAGAGAGCCGAGCAACTGAAGAGCCGGAGGACAGACGCCGGACAGACATGGACGTGAGCTCAGCCATGGAGAAGGTAGGACCGGCACGCTCTCAGCAGCAATGGGGGAACGCGTCCTCTAATGGTGTGATGTTGCTTCTCCTCTGTAGCATGATGGAGATCTGAGAGATGAGGGGCGGTTAGAGTTCAAACAAACTTTATTGCCTTTTGACACACATAAACAAGTCACATTCAGACCTCAGGAACATCTCACATGTCCGCTCTGGTTTGCTACCTCCCCTCATCAGGGTTGTGGCTTCGGTTGTCATGGTTGTTAGGTGGGTCTTTTGAAACAACATGGCTGATGGGGGCTCCTGTCAGTCCAGAGCTCTGATTCACGGAGGATACAAACAATGCTGAAACTGATCACATTGCAGTTTTTGCCATGAGGGAATCTCAGCTGGCAGATTAGCCCCATGCCGCTGCTAAACATTTGTCGCTGAATCATGATGAAGCATGGTGAACTTATGCTGAATAATCTTTTCCTCCTGACAATAACTGCAACAGGAATAGGTTCCGCTGTAAACCTCCTCTGAGTGGCTGAGCTCTCCGATGTCTGTATTACCCAAACAGTTGACTGATCAGGTCGCTGGATGACTCATGACGGGGGGAAAAAAAGAAGCAGCCGCTGCCTCATACCTTTAATGCATTTACTGCAAGTGTCTGATAGTTCTCTCCTGCTTCGTATCATCTCAGCGTTGGTTTTTTGCTTTTTCAACTCGCTGCCTAAGACATGTTCACGTCAGTTTGGGTGAATTTGTGTTTGCATCCGATCCCTTTCAAACAGCTGGAGCTTTCTGATTTGGCTACTGACATAATCCACAATCACCAGGATGTGATCCCTGTGGCTGGCAGCCCTCGTGTTCATGTTCGCCTCCCTCAGATCCCCCCCACCCCCTGAGATTCAGCCCTCCGGTTTGTCCGTCCAGAGGTCACATCAGTGTGAGGCAGATAACCTGATGAATCCGTGTCACCTGTCAGGCGCTTAAACCTTCCCTCCACCACCTCCCCTTTTATACCCTGACACTGGAAAAACTGCCATCACCAAGCTGGAAATAACCCCGAACACGCACATGCGCACGCATACACACACGCACACACACACGTAAGATGAGATTCATGACTGAAACAACGTCTTTTTGCAACTGAAAGAAAAAATCTTATATGTTGCTGAAAACACAAAAGAACGGGAAGTATCCGGGATGCCTGGACTCACATTCACACGCAGACGTTCAGCATTGCAGGTCATCTCGCCGCTCTGTGACCGCCAGCTTCTTATCTCATGCTGTTTCCTGCAATTTCACTTCGCATGCTTTGAATTACTCAGTGTGGCTCAGCCAATTCTGATCGACCTATGACATACTCGCCTTATCTGACTGCTAAAAATAGAGCTCTTACACATTTCCCTCTTTCTGGAAAAAAAAAAAAAAAGTATGCATCTTGTCTCATATTTCGCAACTACTCCTATTCAAATAAATGTTTGGGCTGAAAAAAAAATTTTAAAGTCAGATGACAGCAGATATTTTTATTTCTTTCCTGTAGACTAAATATCACCGTCATGTGCTGCAGATTAGAGAGCACGAGAGTTGGAAAAATAAAAGTTACTAAATACAGAATTAAACTAGAAGCACTTGGGAGAGTGCAAACCCTCTGCTGAGGCCCCCACATTTTCCCCTCATATCTTTGCCTCACAGTCTCACAGTCAAGTTTCAATCAAACCATTCCAACCTTTTGGACACTGTCATGCAGTCGAGTCACGTGTGCGAGTTGTGCAAACAGAGATTTTGGAGCCAAGAAGGACGCCGAGCGGCACTCCCTGCAAAGACCGACCTCAACCCTGCTTGCAGTGGGGTGTAGCCCCGCTGAGCTGCGGCTGACCCCCGCAGATGGTGAACATTGCGCAAATAAACACCTGCCGATCGTATGTAGGCAAACGAGTCTGACCGCAGCAGGTACAGTGGAGCCAGCTGCAGCATGTGGAAGCGCTCGATGGCTGTGTGCATGCAGAACTTTAAAGCGGATGCTTTTTCAGTGTCAAAGGTAACTGTGACTAATCATGGCAGACTTAGAAGAATATTGCTCCTTTATTTGTATCCTAGGCTAAAGCTGATCCTTGAAATTAAATTTTATCTAAATCCATTCATGAGTTTTTGAGTAACCCTGCTGACAGGCAGGCAATAATAAGTGAAAACCTGTTTGACAGAGGTGACACTAAGAAGGATGAAATACAAATGTATTAGCAAAAATGTTGAATCATCAAACACTGATTTTTTTTTTCTTTAGCACAAGTAATATTAGAGATAACTATAGCAATAATAGTGTTACCTTTCAATAAAAGACTTAAACCAGGCACTTACCTGAACTGGTTTAAGAAAAGCTTTCAGTTCACTTTGAGTTGTGCCTGCGGTCAGCTAATTTTAGAAAACAATTTACAGGCGTGAGGAAGGGTTTAAGTAACTCTGTGGGTTTGTGATGTTTAGAGGCCAGTGGGCATCCTGGTGGAGATGCTGAGTTCATCTGGCACTTCTTGTCTTTTTTCATCCTTGTCTTTCTTTCCCTTCTTTCTCCATCCTCCCGTTTCTGCTTCCACTAAAGTCATAACACGCTCCCAAAAATAGCTTTACAAAAGACCATATAAGTCAGTTGTGGTGTGGACAAACAAATGGAGGTTTTGAAACCACAAAGGAATGTGGTAAAAATTAGTCAGTGTAACATACCGAGACAGTTATACCTGCACCATGTCATGATTGGCTGCAGGCTGAGTAATCGCTTCATTTCTCAGCTGGAGGAACATTTGAGTCACATTTTGATACTGGGACTCAAAAGCTCAACCCACCGGTTAGCATCGAGAGTTGTTGCATCATTTCCTGTCTATTATCATATCAGCTTGGTTTCACCAACATCCATAAAACTCACCAACACCTTCTTGTCTCCAGCTATCTGCTTTCAAGAAAATATAGCTGACTGGCCTAAACCAACACCAGCGGTTTAGGGCTTACAGAAAAGAACAAGTTGTTCATTGAAAAAAACATGATGATAACAGATATTATCAATTATTAGATTGGCATTGTCTCGACAACGTGATGAAATACTCCTCATGATGGCTCTGACCTAATGTTGGAGCTTTCATCATTTATGTGACAACAGTTGTAGATGGGATTTCGAGGTTTTGTCACATTTGAAACGGCATCCAAATGTTGGTTTCATTTAAGATCAAAACTGCTGTGATCTACACTCCTCTACAATCAGAGGAAATACGTGCTAGGATCACAAAATGAGCCAAGGATGCAACGATGATCACTGGCAGCCACCCCTTTTAGTGAAACGTTCCTTCTATAGCATAAAGGTGTTTAACTCTAAACAGCATGTGCAATAAATGTACCTGTCAGCTCAGTAACATCATAGCAGACATGCTCTGTCACTCTGTGTTTTCCCTGAGGGATCTGATTAAGTCTACAGCTGCTTCTGGATTAGCCGTCTACACTGTGACCTTTTCATCACGGCCATCAGCAGCCTCTTCACACCTTTTAAAGCCTCTCATCTGGCCTCCTGCTCCACTAACAACCGCTCTTCCCTCTCTGACAACCTCCGATTGGTGACAGAGAATAAAGCTCATTAGGAGCATGAGTAACACAAGCTGCAGCTTGTCGTTGCATCTTTGTGTTGAGAAAAATGTTCCAAAATAAATAAATAAATAATACTACATCGTCAGAAGTGAGTGGACCACAAAGTTTCTGCGTTCTCTGATGGTCAGGGTCGGTCTGTTTTTCCTGGTTTGGGTTGAAATATTTCTGCTGCAGCATATTTTTATACTTCAACCCAAGAGTGTGCTTCCAACTTGGTGGTTATATCGTGGCGAAGGCTTTTTCCTGTTTCAACATGACAGTGCCCCTGTCCGCAAAGCCAGGGCCGTAAGGACATTGTTTTCCCAGTTTGGTGTGGAAGAACTTGACTGACCTCAACCTCATCCATCACCTCTGGGATGAGCTGGAGGTTGGACATCACTAATGTCCCAACGCTGCATGGGGCTCGTTAATACCTGGTGACAGAGGAGCGGGCAGAGAGCCATCCGCTGGTCTGACGGATGGCAGCAGGTTGCCTCGACAGAACAGTCGTCAGGTTTCCTGCCAGAGGCTTTCAAGACAGTCAGTCATATGATTGTTGTGTCACAAACAGGTTTATCCCTCCATCCTTGTAGGGACCATCGCTGATATAATTTGTTCATTAAACCTAAACTTCTCCATAAGCTAAGCGCCTGAATCAGACCTGGACTCCACCTCATCACTTGTGGAACTTGTGGTTGAGCATCGCATCAGAGGAATCCAGGAATGGAGACTGCCACATGTGGCTGAAAGCTCCATTAAAAAGGAAATTAATTGAACCGTAACTTTTGGTAACATTTATTTAAGTTAAGTAACTTGATTAACTGATGGCAGATAAGACATTATGATTAAAAAAAAACAAGTCTGGAAAAGGATTCAGGTCATGATGTTTTCTTTTTAAACAGAATTTAAAAAAAGACAAGAAGAAAAGGTGAGAAGAGACAAACCGAGGAAGGAAAGTAAGGAAAAGGGAGGAACGTTGATTAAAAAATGGATGAAAAAGACGCGAGGCCAATATGTGGAAAAATTACTTGTTTTTAGGATGAGCTGATGAAAATCCATGTGTTGGGACAAAAGATAAGGCTGTCAGCACAGTGATGATGTCACTGGGCGGACCAATGAGATCATCCATCCCGGTAAATGTGCTGTGCATGTGTAGTTATATGGAGTTTTTAAACCATCCAAGTGAGGATATTTCGGCCAATATGAAGGTGAAGACCGTGTGTTGGCTTTGAGGTTCCAATTGGGTTTAGCTTTAAGAGCATATACATTACTACATGTTAGTTTTAAAATGCATAGATGTTCCTCCGCATGACACTATTTGTAAGGTCCTGGTTAAGTTTCGGGTTTAGGCGGAGTTGTTCACAATGAATGAGGTTGCTGAAATGCTCGGACATAAATAACTGCAAACTGTGCGTGTGTGTGTGTGTGTGTGTGTCCCTGTATGTGTAAGTGTATGTGTGTGTGTGTGTGTGTGTGTGTGTGTGTGTG